>JARHVA010000326.1:872500-1030000 GCA_037957365.1 Torreya grandis | reverse complement strand
CATTCCTTACTTAAATAATCAAAGAAAAAGAAGTTGGGCACAAGCTGAGAAAAAAAAGTAATAACTCCATTGTATTCATAATCATATTACATCAACACAAAAGTTTCCTCTCATTACATTCATGTGTCATATCCAATATTACAATCATCAACAACCAAAACTAGGGGGTATTTATACATGGTTCTACCCCAACTATTTAGTTACAAAATTAATTACAAAAAGATGACTTGTCAATGACCATTAATAGTAATGAGTTGTGGGAAGTTGTTTACATTAAATTCCTAAGACCTAATCCTAATTGCCCCTATATGATCTCTCTACGTTGGATCCCCATCATCATACACTTATCTTCTCATAGACCAATGCTAGATTCATGCTTGACTATTTTTCTCTGACATTCATGTGAACCATTTCCTAATCATCTCTGCTTTCCGCACCCTTGCCCAAATATTTTGATATTATCTGAATCATACATTTTTGGTTCCTCTATGTTTCATTTTTCCTTGTTATATGTAACTTGTCTCTTTCATGCCATGGTCTTCTGTGCCATGGTCTTTTGCACAACTATCTTCAAAAATTATTTAGCAAAACTAGATTCAAAATTGAGGTCCCAATAAATGATATGATGTTTTAAAAGAGAATGTGGGGTGCTAAGAATCTCTGAGTGTGCCATATGTAAACAAACAATTACAACAAATATTAGTTTATTAGTAGCATGTAAATCAAACATGAAATCAATATGAAACATAGCATCCTAGGTGCATGTCCTTGGATTGGTAAAGGTCTAAGAAGTGACAAAAAACAAAAATAAAACAAACTAAAATGATTATACCTTCCTCATAGATGTCTCATTCTAGTCAAAATATAGTTGTGATTAGCTCAAATATAGAGTTTAAAGTCTTTGGCAATGTGACAAAACTAGTTCAATAACATCTCCCCTTGCACTATGCATGAATGGTTGAGCAACGTGAAGAAATGTTAAATCTTGGTAATGGATTTGGCAGTATAAGTTTAGCATGAAAAATCTTGTTAAATGAGAGGGGACCCTTCCATTTATAGAGTTAATGAACCAATATGGACCATCCATCTCAGATTAAGATGAAGGGTGGAGGATCAATCTATTAGTGTAGGATTTATTTTCCTCGCATTTTCATGTATTTTTCCTACTCAAATATTCCATGTCATTTGAATTTATTGCATTTGTAGATAGTCTTGGTTAGGTGTGCAATCATAGGATTTTATGTTGACCTATCATATGTCATAATGGTTATATTATGCCTCATTCATTGTCAGGGTTACTCTGTTGACTAGCTATTCTTAGACCAAGGAGTTACACTTTATTTTTGAGGTATCCTTGATCACCTTTCATAGAGGACTTACATCCACTCTTATTTGTACTTATACTTCACACAGATTATCTAATCTAAATGTATTGAGTTGGAGCCATTAACTTTGTTATATGCAAATTAATTTTCATAATTTGAAGTTGTTTGTGTTTGCCTAGATTTGGCCTTCATGCAAATCACGTCTCACATCAATTCTAATTTACTTTCATGAACCCACAGATCTGTGGTGTAACTGATATGGAATTAGAGTCATGATGGTATCACTAGTGTCTGGTTTATTATGGTAATTAGTTTCAAATTCAAGATTAATTCTTTTTACAATAAATTTTATCTCATTTTGGTTATTGTGGTATTGTTATTTTCTGGTTTGGTTATGGTTCTAGTTATTTATCAAGACAAATCCATTTATAGTTTTTCAAAGTGGTTTCAACAGCTCCTTTACAATGCTTCTCATCTCTGTGAAGGATCTCCATGGCCCTCCCAACATCCTACATACTAGTAGAAAAATCAGACCATGGTTTTTGCTCTCTGATGGAAGTTTGGCACCCCATAATCTCAGTTTTAGGTCTGAAATAGAGCAGAAATGCACCTTGAGTAGTTATAGACCATTAGATAGATTTTTTTTGGCCTCTACCTGCAGCCTCAGATCTGTTAGAGGCATTTTTGAAGGCTCTGACTATAAAAACGTCCCTTTAGCCACGTTTTTGTGCCTAGTGTCATAAAAAAATTATGTTTTTTCTATCTGCAAATCTCTGGTAGCTACTCATAGCCTCCCTCAACCTCCCAGCAACTTTTAGTTCATATTCAGACTTGCATTTCTCCTTTGGTGATGCCCAAAATCAAGTAAACTACAAGTAAAAGAAGAAGCTAGGGTTTGGGTGCTTCATTTTGGTGCTTCTCTTTGGTGGGCCCACTTCAAATCTAATGTAATGTTTCATATTTATCTTTTTATTATTTATTTCTCATTTGATTTATCTTCATATTCTAAAATTAGACTTTATAATTTTATGAATAAAGTCATTTTTTGAGAAATTAACATTTAAGTCAATTTAGAGGTTTTTTAAGCCTTGTATCTTCACTTGAAAAAGATGAAAGGTGAGGCCTGGGTTGACAAGAGGCCATTTCCCCCTCAAAATCAAAACCTATGAATTCTTCACTTCGAGCTAATTCTAATGACTAGTTGGACGGCTAGGTACCCCCTTAGCATCAGGCATATTTTAATCATTTAGTGCAATTTTTATTAAAAATGGGCTATTGATGGGAATTTATTTTGTTAATATCTTGTAAATGTTAGCTCGAAATTGAGCACTGTCTTTTAAAAAAGTGTGTTTTTTTGAATTTACCTTGTAGCTAACCTAATTTAATTATAAAACACGCTAAATTATAAAGTGCCAAATTTGGGGAGGATTGCCTAACTTAGTTTCGGGGGGAGTGTATTATGGTTTATGATTCTATTTTATAATTCCCTTCTTTCTGCACATTTGATTTTTGCAACAATAACAACACATTAATATTAATTTTGTAATGAATCTTAGCATTGTTAATGTATTCACACCCTTTGACTACCAAGAATGGAAAAGTAAGATTACAATGATTCTTATGAGCAATGGGTTGTTTTACATAACTATGGGGGTCAAAATTGAGCCCATAATAGATGCATACAAGATAAAATGGTTTAATAAATGTGATGAAGCCTTTGATATATTATGTCTTGTGTCATCAAAACTCTTATTTCACATAGAGTCTACCAAATCTCCCAAAGAAGTATGGGACACCCTAGGAAACTTATTTGGGAAAGTCAAAACCATGAGTGGTCATGAACTTGAGATTGAGCTAATTAGTCTGAGCCCTAGTAACTTTGACACATTAGATTACTTCTTCACCAAGCTTAAGTCACTTATATTGTAGTTAAAAGAGTGTGGAATTGAGAAAAAAAGTGAGTAGTTAGTTCTTTTTGTGCTTGCAAAACTAGGACCTGATTACTCTATATTTGTCTCTACCTTTTATGCTACCAAGAGAGATATATGAGCCAAATGGAAATGCCATCCTTAGATGAATTCATTATATATTTGACTAAGGAAAAAGATAAGCTGATCTAGATGGGAACCCTCAAGTCTTGCAAACCTTCAACCCTCATTACTGGGAATAAGAAACAGAAAGCCTCTAGCAGCAAGGATAAGAAATAGAAGAGTAAGGATCCTAAGAAGAACAAAGAACAAAAAACCACTACAAAAACTATCACTGAAACCTCCTCCTCCAAAGGGAAGTCTAAGAGAGATAAGGTTAAGTGCTTCTATTGCAAGAGGAGTGGTCATGTTGAACACCAGTACATGAAGAAATAAATAGACCACTTTACATATCTCTTCGAGAGGAACAATATAGGGGTCCCTAAGTCTATCAAACAATATTCATCAGTCGAAGAATCTTCTAAGGCAAAATAAAAATGGAAAGAGAAATCTAAGGTCAAAGCTTTAGTTTTAGTGGCTTCCACATCTACTTCATCCTAGGTTATAGACTCTAGTGTTTCACACCATATGGGTTCATCAAAGGTTGAGTTTCTTGACTTAGAGCCATATAACATGTCCTCTATCACTTTGGGTGATGACACTCTAGCAATAGTTGTAGGGAGAGGGTCTGTTAAATTCAAAGGTAGAACATTCACAAATGTTCTAAATGTACCTTCACTATCAACTAATCTCCTTTCAATGTATCATATTACCCACATAAGGTAGGGCATGAGAGTCGATTTCACACCAGATTCCATTGAGATCAAAGAGCTACATAGTGACATTACAATTGCATTGGGGAGGACTAATCACCATTCTATGCTATACACCTTCTCCCATTTTTTCCAAATGTTTCTCCTATTGCATTGCTTACCCATTTAGATAGAGTTAACAGGCTATGGCATGAATGGTTTGGCCATCTTAACTACTAGTATCTTGAGCAGTTGAGCCAATAGGGCATGGTTATCGGCTTGCCTAGAGTTAAATTATCTAAGGGAATTTGTGAGGGTTATGCCCTTATAAAACATCCCAAAGAAAAATTTGATAAAGGAAAATCTAGGAGATCTGTAGTACCTCTTAAGTTGATTCATAATGATGTCATAGGGCAATTTCTCCATCCTTATTTTACTAGGGCTAGATACATCCTCACCTTCATTGATGACTTTTCTAGATACACATGGATCTACTTTCTTAGACAAATGTCTGAATTGTTTGATAATTTTTGAGACTTCAAGGCTCTTACTGAGAAACAATCTAGAAAGTACATCAAAATCCTTCGAATAGATAATGGGGGGGAGTACATCAACCATAGATTTGAGTAGTTTTATACCATAGATGGGATTGATCTTTAATGGAAAATACCATACACTTATTAGTATAACGGTGTAGCAAAACATAAGAATCGATCCTTGAAGGAAATGGTAAAGTGTATGATTCAATCTAGATCATTAGCTCCATAATTCTAGGCAGAGGCCATCAATTGTGCATACTACATTCAAAACTAGGTTCCTCACAAAGCTTTAAAAGGCATCACTCTTTTTGAAGCTTGGCATAATAGGAAACTAAAGGTACAACATTTTAGGGTCTTAGAATCACAAGTGATGGCATGCATTCCCAAAAAGAAATACAAGGCTATGCAGTCTCAATCCAAACCTTGCATCTTTGTAAGGTATCTAGATGGGGTCAAGGGTTACAGGCTTCTCCACCTTATGACTCATCATTTTTTCATTGAGAGAAATGTTAGGTTTTAGGAGAGTCCAATCGACTCTTTACTAGACACTTGTCCATCTACATCAATTTCACTCAGTTTGGATGAGAAGTTTGAGGATTCAGATTATTCATAGTAGGTTCCTAAGGTAAAGGCTTCTTTTTCTTTTTCTAGTTCTGACAATGAGTTTGGTAGTGAGCAGAGTGATGGGGAGTCATCCTTATCCACTTCTAGGCATGCATCAAAGAATGAGGATTCAACACTTGACTCACCCATTTTAGGCCCTTTTTGGGCTAAGCACACACTTTAGAGTGCAAATACTTAGGCAGGGGATCCAAATGATGACAAATGTACTTGGAAAAACTTTCAGAGTGGACCTCATGCCTTCTTTGATTTTGAGACTTATCCATATACTTTTAGAGAGGCATCAAGCATACCTGAGTGGGATAGAACCATAAATAAGGAATATGATTCCTTGATTAGAAATCACACTTGGGATTTGACTTCACTTTCTAAGGGAAAGAAGATGGTTCAATGTCATTGGATATATCAGACCAAGTATGTTGCAGATGGGTCTATTAACAAGTACAAGGCTAGATTGGTAGCCAAAGGATTTTCATAGGTAGCTGGCATCAACTACTTAGAGACCTTTACACTAGTAGCCAAGTTGACTTTGATCAGACTTACACTTGCAATAACCACTGCACATAGTGGGAGTGTGCATTATATGGACGTGAAGAGTGTATTTCTTCTTGGAGACCTTGAGGAGGAGATCTACATGGAGTAGCCACCTAGATTTATTCAAGATTTTTATTTAGTATGCAGACTTAGGAAATCTATTTATGGCCTTAAATAGGCCCCTCGAGCTTGGTATGCCAAAATAGATTCCTTCTTTCTTGCTTTAAGTTTTACTTGATGCCACTCAGACCTCAATGTGTACTTGTGATTAGATGATTCATTATTGATACTGGTTTTATATGTTGATGACCTTTTGATCATCAAGAGTTATTCTTTGGATATCTCAGTAGTGAAGAAAACTCTTTAGAATAGATTCACCATGACTAACTTGGCCCTACTGTACTGCATCCTTAGTATTGAAATCACTCAGACCGATTCAGGGGTTTCAATTACACAACCCAAGTACTCTCTTAATCTTTTGGCATGATTTCACATGGCTAACTATAAGCCATCTTTGACTACATTCCTATCTAGAGTCAAGCTTGAGGCTGACTGTTCCACTCCCTTGGTCGATGCTACCTTGTATCGATAACTTATTGGAAACCTTATCTACTTGACTCACACCAGATCTAACATCTCTTATACCATTGGTATTATTTTGAGATTCACGTAGGAGCCCCATGAGCTGTATTGGAGAGTAGCTAAGATGATCTTGTACTACATTCAAGGTTCACATAGGTATGGGATACACTACATGGTTGGTTCAAATTTTGACTTGGTTGGCTATATAGACTCAAATTGGGCTGGCAACATTAAGCGTCATAAGTCCACTTTAGGTTATAGTTTCTCACTAGGTTCAGGCCCCATCAGTTGGTCAAGCAAGATGCATAATTTTATTTCTCTATCTTCCATAGAGATAGAATAAAAGGGAACTATTAATGTAGCTTTTGAGGCTATTTGGCTTTAGGGGATTGTTTTTAGCTTGGTATCCATATCAGTGGCCTACAGTCATATTTTGTGACAACTAGAACACCATTAAAATTAGTAGGAATCTATTCCTCTATTAGAGGACCAAACACATCAAGATTCACATACACTTTATTTAGGAGCTAATTCATGAGTTCATTGAATTAGTATTTTTCCAGTCTTTAGAGTAGGTTGCTAATATCTTCAACAAACCCTTCATTGAGAGCAAATTAATTCATCTATGAGCTCTTCTAGGGGTGTGATCCAGTTTGGTAGCTTCATCATCTTTAGGGTGGGCCTTCTAGCCTCTTCACTTCTTCATTCATCTCTTTTGGGGGGACTTTTTCCCACTAGGTTTTCTCTTTGCTATGTATGAGGGATTGCATTGGAAATGGGTATCTGATCAAGCCTAGTTGTCAGGACTCATTTTTTTATCATCACCCACCTAAGTTGGGCTTATGGGGGTGTTAGTGTAGGATTTATTTTCCTTGCATTTTCTCATATTTTTCCTACTCAGATATTCCATGTCATTTGGATTTTCTACATTTGTGGATACTCTTGCTTAGGCATGCAATCATAGGAGTTTTTGTTGACTTGTCATGTCATAGTAGTTATCTTATGCCTCATTCATTATGGAGGTTACTATGTTGACCATTTATTCTTAGACTGGGGAGTTACACTCTATTTTTGAGGCATCCTTGATCACCTTTCATGGAGGAGTTACATCCACTCATATTTGTATTTATAATTCATACATATTATCTAATACGAATGTATTGAGTTGGATCCATTAACTTTATTATGTGAAAATTAGTCTTTATTTATTCACAATTTATAGCTGTATGTGTTTGTCCAAATTTTGCCTTCATGCAAATCATGTCTCACATTGATTTTGGTGCACTTCCATGAACTAACAGATCTATGGCGTCCTTGATACAGTCCTTACCTTTCATAAATGTGAGAGGTTCAATTTATGAAGGTTTGGATTATGTAAGAGATTCAAATCATGAAACCTTTGAGCATGTAAGAACTTATCTCAAGTGTGTAATAAGGATTTAAGATGTGTCATAGATCTTGCTTGCACACATCCATTTCTCATTCAATTGCCTTGGAAAGTGGAGAATTTAAATGAATCTTTAATTTACCACTTATTAAGTGACGAGGATATTAGGAAATATTTGATTTTTCAATATTTATGACATGTGAATTCCATGTAACCTCATTTTTAAAATAAGTTTAATTAGCCTAATCAAGAAATTATCTAATTAAGTTGATTTTGTCTTTTTTTAGTCTCATTTGTAATGTTTGATTTAATATGCCTAGTGAGACATTTGCAATAATGGGACTGATTTTAGGATTATGATGACAGATTAGATGATTTGACATGGTGTATTGCCCCAATTAGGGATGCACGAATATGTCACAAAATTTGCACGATAAATTATTTGGATGATTTAAAATGTTTTTTTTATTTGTGCATTATTTAGAGAAATCATTCTAATTTAAAATTTTGACATGAAAGTGATGAAAATGAAGTGTTCACATAGATGCCATAGAAAGATAAATCCTATGATAGTGGAACTTGTGGAATAAAATGCCCCTTTATTGGCATGGCCATTGGATAGAGGAAATTCTAACATATAGATGTCTAAGTGTAACTTGCATGCCATGCATCACACTCATATACATTGAAATACACGTGTATAAAAAGAATATGCCATCTAAAAAACATGTGATAAATAACATATATAAATAATGTAATATAATAATCATGTCATGTTCGAGTCCTGATTTTCATTTTTAAAAATATTTTAAATGTCTTTAAATTTTTTAATTATTTGATTTATTTCTATTTTTGAAGTAAATGAAAATTTAAAAGTGCTAATTGATGATCTAATCAATGGGAGGACCATAGGGAGTGCATTTATCACATAGTGTAAGGGTCACCTATTGTGAGTGAAAGGTGCCAAATGTAGATTATAAGAATCAAATAATAAATCATGTGTTGTACAATAACTATCATGATCACTACTCATAAAATCCTAGGTGTGGTGGGTAATCTAGGAGGCCTAGGACTTTGTGGGATCAATTGTATGGTAGGAGAATGTTGTACTACCTATGTTTACTTTGGAACATACCAAACTATCTATAATATTAATTGAGTACGTGCCATAGGAGATGATGTGCTCTGTGAGCCCTACATAAGTATATGATATGATGGGAGATGAATAGTTGGTTGTCTAGTAGACCCAAATACTCTCCTCTAAACTAGATGTATATGAATATATTTTATATGCTTAACCATTGGCTCTATATACTAGTCTTAAACATGTTTATCAACCAACTATGGTGGTGGTAGGGGTGGATGAGGAGATACTGTTGGATGTATAGGGTAATCATATCCTATTCTTGTAGCTATGACTACCTTGTTGCAATGTATGTACTTCAGACATTGATACACTATAGATGGTATTGTATGAAGCTTTTACATCCAAGGGCATCCTACCATGTCAAAGACCTCATTAGTTTGTAAAACTAATATTTGAATGGGTAGTATGATAGAGCCCACCTAAAGAGGTAATACTATGTGTCTGAGGGTATTATGTCTATAAAATCCCTTAAATGTTTTTGATGTATCTTATATATCCTATTGTGTGTATATATTTTATCAAAGTTGGAGATTAAGAGGTATTAATCTAATTAAGACAAACTATTGGGAAAATCAAAATGCGTAAGATATATAATAAATAAATTTGACTAATTTGGAACTTAGTATTTTTAAAAATATGCTAGAAGGGAAAAGTACTAAAAAATGGATGACTTAGCTAGAACGGGGGTATGTAGAATTGCAATAATGACTGTGAATCAAGAATAGGGATCCATGTTATTCTGGGACAAGGCTAGCTTGCACTATTGTTTTTAGATTGCACTAGTGTCGTTTATGGTTTTTTTCCCTTTGTATGAATTATATCAAATTTGTCTTTCCCTGTAGACCTATGTGTCTATGAATATTCTTTCATTTTGGTATAGGAGTTATTATGTGCCTTATTATGCAATAAAATGGGAGAAATGGTCAAGGGGATGGGGTTATGCTTAACCTCAACACCCCATGTGTTAAGCAGTGCCTACATACCAATACTCTGAAGAGGGATCAAACTCTATGTAGTTCTCCTTGCTATGGTGGTGTGTGAGAAATACTAGTGAAATGTTATATATTAGTGTAACCTAGTGTAATTATGTGCTTGAACAATGACTTGTGACCTTGTTGCTATATTTAGACCTAGCTCATGGCTACTTTGACTATATGAACTCAAAATTGGGAAGAATATGTGTTTTCCTCTCAATGTGTAGTTAACTAATTCTAGAATTTGTAATAGTGCTAGCCTCTTGCCATCTAGTGAACAAATGGATATAAAATGTTATTATATAGTGTTATTTTTTGTATTTTTTTGAATTGGGCTTGTAAAATGTGTCAGATGACCAATTGTAAAAAAATTTAACTTGGGTAATTAGTCATTAATTGGCAAGAGGATGAAATCGGTGAATTCAAACACTACTAGCCAATGGGATTATCCTAAAGGAGTGGTTTCGTCTGAGGAATAGAGACAACTAAACATGAAGTGCAAGTTGGTCTAATAGTGAGTCTATGCTTCTTGAAATGAGGAATATGAACATTCAATATCAGATTTGTCTAAGGATAGAGGGTCATCCATACAAAAGTAGAGGAATAGTAGTCTAAAACCATGGAATTAAGCATAGGTTAAATGTGCATAAGGAGTGTTCATAATTGTATTATTTTAGCATTAAATGTTAATTTTAGTGACTACAATATCAAGTAAAGAAGTGTCATTGTGAACGCATTCTTACTTGACCCATTGTTGATCATGATAAATGTATATGTTTTTAATTAATATAAGCTCATATGAATAGTGCATGAAAATTTGAATCATTATCGATAATCTCACTATCATCAAATTTGATGATAGGATATTATGGTGAGGTGTTGACAAGTGTACCAATAATTACGTCTATTGGGTGATCATATAAACAAGTGGAGGATGCTTATGTAATTTTGACATATCCTTAGTCTCTATCATATAATGCTTGGGAAATGGATAATTTGCGATTTTTAACTTATGATCTTCATAGATTGGTGGTCTAAATTACTCCATGGGTGTGTTCAACTTGATAATGTTGTCATAAATAAGATCTTGTATCTTGTATCTTAATATGAAACATTTATTCGTAGAATGTCATTTAATTTGATGATATCCATACTATGTATTTCTATCATAGTTATTTGGTGTAGGCATGTTGTCATAAAACTCTTACGGAGGATGAATAATGATAAGGTTTCAATCGAGTAGCTTTTATAATTATATATTAGGAGGTGATGGTAATCTAGAAAATTGCCTCTTCAGTGGCACTAAAAATTGAAGTCAATTTTTAGGTTATGATACTACATCAACTATCATTTATGACTCATTCTTGTTATCAGTTGGCTTGACCTTGTAGCTTAGTTAGCTTTAAAACTTCATTGTTGAATCAAGTGTATACTTGAGCTTATTCAAAGCTATGAGCTTAAATTCTCTGTCTCTTACTGTGTGGCATAGTTAATCAAAGTATTTGAATCTCTTGAAGATGGATCACTCATGGAGTGGTGCAAGTAAGTTTTTATTGAATATGTTTTTTAACTCATTTTTGACCATAACATTAGTACATAATCATATATTGGCTTATTGAGACCTTGATGAGTTTATAAATTTGCACATAAGATAGTTTCTCATCAATGTTGATAGCAAAATGTGCTAAAAAAGATTTGCTGAAGGATTGAATGTTATGACTAATTGGATGGGAAGATCATAGAACCATCACAAAGCATATTCCTTGATAATTATCAAGAATATCTTGATTACTAATTTTTAATTATATTCATAATCCAAGCATGTTACTTGGAATGATCGAAGGTATTGTTCTAATCATCTTTACCTTTTTATATTGGAAGATTAGGAACTATAAAAATTGTAAGTAAAGGGTGATATTTTATCTCAAGGCATAATGGATTATGAAGAAATGTATGTGAATACATTGAATTACTAGCTCTGCATGCACCTTTCTTTAATTGTAACACCTTAGCATGCAGACCAGTAATAGTCTACTCAAGGGAATGTGCAACAAGCAAGGTTTGTGGTGTAACATGCATAGTCATCATATGAGGGATAAATGTTACCTTTGTGGGAATAAGCATGGATTTTTTTGGAAGCATTGTGTTTCCCCCATACCTTGGGTGGATGTTACATATTTCATTGGAGGTGTAGATGTAAGGATAGTGTCAATGGTAAAGGTTTAAACGCATGAAGTGGAAGTACTAGCTTGAAAGGATAGTTTGAAAATAGTAAAGGGTTCTTGTTGTTGAGTCTGAGATGTAGTAAGCTTAGCTTGGTGGGGCTCTATATTCTAAGATCAATTTGACTACTCTATCCAAATCTTTAGGAGATTGATGGAGTACTTGACAAAAATTGGACAAATCCTTAACTTGGTTGGGATCTACCCCTTTAATTCTATTGGGATCAATTTTATCTAGGGCCTCATGATTATCTTGATTATTATGTTCATTGTGATTATCTTGATTATCATGTTATACTAGAGGCATGTCAACACAATCATTTATTTGCACATAGTCATGAATAACTGCAATATCAAAAGAAGAAGAAACATTCACTATATCATTTTAGTTGAAGTTAAAGTAATTTGGTTATGTTTTATATGGGACCCACTTAATCTAGAATTATTCCTTAGAGGGACAAGGGAACTAGCTTTCATTTATGGTATATGATGGAATCATGCAAGTACAGAAAATGCTAGGGCCAAAGGTGAAAATATTTATTGTATTTTGTGTAGGAAAATTAGAAATCAGAACTAAAACCCTAAGACAAAAAATATGAAACCTAGAAGGATTAAACCCTAAATGTGACCTAGGGTTTGATTTGGTTTGATTAGTGTGTGAGTTCACCAATATGTATTACCCTAATTTTGTTTTTGAATCCCTAATAGGATATAAACTAGTATGTGTTTCAAATTGTAAAGTATGACACTTAAGTATACATCTGAATGTAAAAGCTTGAAATAGCTTGAAATGATTTGACAAGTGGCATATGCTAAATATAATAAGTACAACAAAGGGATAAGTACTTAGCTTTTTTGATTGACTGGTTGACTGTGATTATGTCTAGACAATGGAGAAAAAACTAAAGTAGATCTGTATTTGTCAAGATCTGAAACTATGTTTCTATCTATGTAGGGTTGGTACCATCAACTTTTTTCAATATCAACTATTTAAATTGACGGATGATGTCAATAGTGATCTATGTAGAAAATAGATTATATGATTACATAATCATTTTTGCATGTCTCTAAAAGCTCTATATATGTGATGTTGAGCCTTGATGATGTTTGTAACTCTAGAAATCAACCTCCTTCACCTTAAAACCCTAAGTGTGCTTTTGAGGGATAAAAACTTATAAAAAGTAGTCAAGTGTAATGGTTTGAGTTGACCCCAATCACCCCCATCAATGATACCATTGCCTACATATTTGATACTCCAAGAAGGGAAATTAATCCACACATAGTTCTCCCACCTAACATGATTATGCAATTGTGTTCCTTTGCTATATGAATGCAACCAATGGTTTGGATTTGATACATAACAATACTTGCTTTGACTTGGTTTTGGTATGATTCAGACTTGGTTGTGAGCTACTCTAAGTGACTAATTTAAAATTTGGAATGAATAGGGCAAATTTGCTCAATCTATAGTAATATATAGATGTGTACCAAATAATTTACAAGTCCCCTATCAGGTGAGGCCTTGATTTGTATTTATATTAGTCTAATTAGGTAATTTATCATGCCACAAGCATGTTAGGTAGATAGGCCAACCCAGAGGAAAGATTTATTTTTAAAAATTAGTTCTTACTGCGAGAGGATAACTATTGATAGATAGGTCAGTATCAACTAGCAATGCTAACCCAGTTTGATGATAGTGACCCTTGTATAAGAGAACTGAACTGAAGGTCTAGGCATATTCATGCAGGATGGTATACAAGTTTAAAACATATAATGAGGTTCCTATAGGTTTGTAACTACAAAATAGAAGGGTCAAACCCATATAAATCATTAGGATAGGTTGTGATGGCAAGTGAGGACTATATTTGTGCATGCAAGTCATGCATGGTAAATACATGTCAAGCTTATCAATGTTAAGTACTTAAAACCATATTTTAATATCCACATGATGTTACTCTAAAAAAAAATTATTTTTGTATGCAATGAATATACTTCTTTTACCCTATTGTCCCTTTTGGTTATCTAGGAATCACACAAGGTGTTGGTTAATTTATGACATATTGATTTTCTTAATCTATATCGGGTTATGATAAGATTTGAGATCAATCAACAATCCATCAATCTCTATCCTTATAATTATCTATGTGAAATATTGGGAGCATATGATATAGTTTACTATGCTTTACCAGTTGACATGTTTGTGTATCTACCTGACTTTGGCCATATCATCAAGTCATTCCATATGATAAGGTTGTGTATGTTGTATAGGAAAAACAATACTTCCCAACATACATAATGTTATTTTTCCAATCTTTTGATTTCCTTTCCACCAACTATCTTCTTCTTCCTCTAGCCATAATAAGTTATCATCTACATCATCATTGTTTCTTAATTAGCTTTCTTATTTATTGTGATGACATTGAAACCACCCATTAACATTACCTCTCCAAAAAAAATTTAGGCTATGTCCTTTCCTAAATTTGCATATAGTTATTCTAAATTTAGATTCATTTTATTATACACTTTTGATTGATGTCGAGAAAAGCAATGTCCTACTATACTAATTGTTATTTCATTTTTAATGATTTGGATCCATAAGTATTGTTTATGCGGGTTATTTCAATCCTGTATAGATTTTCCTTATCTTTATTTTATAAGTATCATGATTCCTCCATGTCCCCTCCCCTTTTCAACCACTTCATTCCATGTTGATGCTTTCAGTAACGGGCCTTAGACAATGGTAACCTATACAATACCATCTTGCCATTGTTAAGTGCTCTTAATGGACCCCATCTCCCTATTTTCCACATGCCATTCAACTTTTAATGCATGATTTTTCATTGTTCAACCATGACCATTTAACTTTTAACTTGGTTGTTCTTGCTTTTTCCCATTCCCTTCTTTGCTCTTCGTGTTGTATTGGCATCAAATATTCATCTAAGTAGAAACCTAGCCTTTTAAATTTCCCTTAGTTTCTAGAATTAGTGTTATCATCCTTGAATTTAATTATAACTCATATTTTTCTCTCCCTCCTTCCCTTACTTTTCTAGTCTACAGGTTTGGCATATTTATTTTTTCCATAATAGTTTATCCTCAAAGAATCATTTTATCATGTTATTAATGTCTTCTTTCTCTCCATAATCTTTTATTCCCTTAATAATTATGTTGGTTGACTTGTTATTTGTCTCCCTCTCTCCCATAATTTATAGTTTTCAATGTTTTTTGTATTAGTTCCCTTTGTTTCTCCAATGGTTCTTCAACTACTCTTTCCCATGTCTTAACCTCCTTGAGTTGATTCTCTTTGTTGTTCTACTTTATTTCTATATTTTTTTAATCATCATTTGAAACTCTTTTATTTGTGCTATGTCCATTTTCTTATGTGTTCTTTGCTCTACTTTTCCGTTTCAATGTTTGTGATGCATTTTTATTTAACATGTTTAGTTCTTGTTGCCCAACTTCCCTCATTTTTTGTAGGTTGACCACTCTCTCTCAACATCTCATTATCTTTCTCTAATTTTTGTTTTGCTTGTGCTACTTCAATAAATTTGGCTTCCAATATTTTTTCCTTTGGCTTCCGATTTTTTCCCTTTTCTTCCCAACCTTTAATTGTCTTGATGCTATATAAGTCCCCACATATAGCTTTGTCTGCCAAATAAGTGGTGTTAATGCAAGGCTGTAGATTTTATCTTCATGTAAAGCTTTCCCTAAGAGAGATTTTTCTACTGACGAGTGTGTGTCATGGCCTTCCTTTATGGTCTTTGGCTATGTTGTATGTATATTTATTTGTTTAAATTTTGGTCTATCAACTTATACCCCATCGTTTCATATTTGAGGTATTGTTCTAATTGGGTTCCATTATTTATTTTTGGAAAAATATTGGCAATATTTTTTGTTCTTTCTTTTGTGTTCTTTGTTTTTTACTTCACTTCTTTTCCACCACTTCCTTAGTCTTAGACATCCATCATTTCACTATACCACAATATTGCTTTGCATTGACCAAAAATGGTTGTTCCCTTAATACATTTATTGCCTTAAAGGTTTGAGGCAGGGTTATGTTAGGTGTGATAATTAGAATTTCAAATATATGTATGGTTGTCTCTAAAATAGTCCCAACATGTTATCAAAGTAAGAGGTCATGTAGGAAACTATTGATTATCTGGTGTTTGTGATATCAAGAAATCCATGACTGTAAAAAATTGCATTATTTGCCCTGTTAAAGGGAAGGGCACATTATCATTTAATTGTGTTTGCTAATTATGTTGTGTGAATTGTTGCTCATTTGGGGCAATGTGTCCTTCCACATGTTTTAATGCAATGTTTATTTTTTCACACTCTAGGGGTTTTTCTTCTATTATAAATATGCAACATGTTGTGTTGGGTGTTTTAGGTATATTTTTGAGCTTTTCATATTTTAAAGGGTTTTTTACAATTGTATTGTCTAATACCAAGTATTCCATTGAGAATAATTGTGTTATTGAAAAAGACATACAAGTTGGTCCTTGTACCTGGATGAAATAGAAAGGCTAGGTGCATTTGGATTTTGACCTCTTCTACTTTCTACTCCTTTGAGATCTGGTCCCAAAATATGCCCACTTCCATGTTTGGTTGTCCCATCATTTTACCATGTCTGATGAGAGAAGCATAAAACCATTGGTTACTCATCTCCCCTACAATGGACAAAATCATCGATGCTTGTGTCATTTTTGCTAAGATAAAACATTCATAATAAAGACTTATACAATGTTGTTTTTATTAGAACCAAACCCTTATTTCATCCTCATGTTTCCTATTTTCTATTGCATGTCATATTGTTTCCTACACAACCCTCTATGTCTTGCACAAAACTATTGTTTCTTGCATAAATCCACTATTTCTTGCACAAAACCCATGCTTCTTGCTCTCATGAATAGGTGAGAGATGAGGTTTTGATTGTATTAGCTAACCAATAACTAAGATACAATTATAACTACATATGGGCATCCCATACATCACATGGTAAGCAACATGTATCAATATGTTCAAAATAATACAATAGTGTCCACACTCTAATCACACCATAGTAAATGGAGGAAAGATTAGCCAAAGGGATTTTTTTTAAGGCTATTTTTTTATAAAATAATGAGGTAGATGAAGAGGATCCTCAACATGAGAACAAGGAAGACATTGAGTCTCCATCAAAAGTTAGAGGAGAATTTTCCACCATATGCATGCCTTGGTAGAAACCAATTCACCTTTAGACCATGAAAAAGGATACATCAAGAAGAAAGAGGTCATAATCTTTGTCAACTCATGTAGTGTCACTTACTTTGTTCACAAAAAATGGTAAAACAACTCAATTGCTTGAGAGTAAATCAAACTCAAAAAAAAAAGAGAGAGAAAAGCTTGTTGTGCTATATAATAATTACCATGTTTAGTCAAATATAGATGAATTTCTATTCAAAGCAAACTTTTTGGCCAAACTAAACTCATTTGACTGAATTTGTCCAATCCAGTCTAAAGGACATTTATTTAGTATAATAATTTTATTTTACAAGTATATACTTTTATATTTTTATATTTCAACATGTTTTAAATTTCTAAACCAAATCAAATATTTTTCAAAATCTTAAACTTTTGAACTTATTTTCTCTGTTGAGTGAACTGAACTTTTTAAACATGATAACTATGCTTCAAATAGATCAGGAAATGAATGGGTGAATATATAAAGTCAGAGAGATGACACATTGATTGTCAACTAACCTTTAATTATAAAGTTTTTATTAATTAATGTGCCTTTCCTTATTACTGACTTTTGCAAAACACAAAGTCATGCTTTAATATCGTGTATTAACACCTATGTCATTTAAAAGCAAACATGACTTACATTGACACCCATTATATTAACTATTCTAATAATAATTGCCAAGCAACTTCATCAGTGGAACCAATAACATAAGAGATTTTAACTTATCAACTCCTTTACACACGCTATTCTATGCCCTATATGTATCCCTATTATAAATCACTAGGTTGTAATTAGTTTTTGAAAAATAAATAAACTAACAATTGTCCCAAAAAGTGCTATGGGCATGCAAATAAGAGTGATGGAAGAGAAGGATGAACATCAATAAAATGTATATAGATAATTTTCTTCATTGAAATTATTAAAACAATGCGTGAAAAAACAATTTTTAATATAACATAGAATTAATTTGTTGTTCCTCAGGTCAGGGGTTGAGAAAATTATATAATTCTTTTCGTTATAGGTTGTGTTGGACTTGTATCTATCATTTTCACTGAATTAATGTATGTAAAGAAAACTCTATATGTGAATTAATGTATCTGAACAATTAATTTCCACATTATGTGCAAGGGCATGAGTTCACACGAGCATTTAACATGAACCATCTTGGACGAGGAAGATTTCCATGCTACACTCGAGATACATATCAAACTTAAATATAAACAATACATGGAACACCTGCTCAAGCAGGAAGCATATTCAACTCTACAAGCCATTTTCCCTTTAAACAGAGAGGCACTGGCAATGCCCATTATATTTTAAAGGTATATTTTATTTCTGTAGTATTGACAAAATATTGTGATCCTTCAAAACAATGCACAGGGAAATGAAATTATCCATATAAAAGCATAATATCCTTCAATAAGTTTTCTAAAATATCACAGTTAATTTTTTTTTAAAGGCCATTTGAGTGATCTCTCTTCCCGGGCTATAACCAATATTTCACTTTTTAGTGTCTCCACTTACAGTCCGAAAGGAGAGAGAATTTTATGAGATATATAAACTTACAAGGAATGCACAAATGTACTCATACAACAATATAGATACCCATAAAAATTCTGATCTTTGTAATTGAAAAGGGGCACAAATGTACTCATTCAACAGTTAAAGGGATATGTCTCATATAACAATTAGAAAATGCTGCTAGTGAAAGGGGTATGTCTGTATTTGCAGATGGCATGCTAAATTTGGCATGTTCAAACGTAATAGTAACTCCTTTAATCACTGCTTTGTAGACAATTGCATGCTTGCAGGCCAGACATTATAGTTACCAGTTTGGAAATCCATATTTGTTTTGGGAGGGAAAAAAATCTAAAATTTTGAATTCTCAAAAAAATAAAAAAAAACAGATTTTGAATATATATAGATATATATATGAGCATAGTTTTATAAATATGCAAAATTCATAAATATAATGAAAAATATTAATAAAATAATATAAAATGTTAATATTATATCATATTTATGATTTTTAGTTTTTTAAGTAGAAAACGTTATAAGTGAAAAAATAATTAAAAAAAAAAAATCAGGATCTACTCAAATAAACTTATTTAAGCCGATCAAAAAATCTGGATCCAACTGAATTTAATCAAGATCTAACCGAATTTGATACCTATACCAGACACGCCAAATCCTATCTTGTATCTAGAAACCTAACAATGGGAGTTGGTACTGGGACCAATTTTTCAAATACCTACATGTACAATCAATTCTGAACATTCATTTGCAATTGAAAAATGTCAACATGAAAATAGGCTAGTGCATTCATGCAATTTTCACCGAGCCTACTCAATGGGGAGACCAGGGACATCCAATCAAAGTAAGCAGCGTGCTACATTGATACATAAAATCTTGGTTAACCAAAAAAAGCATCCATCTCAGCAAAAATTACAAATCGAAGTAGTTGATCTTGGATACACTTATACAAAAATATATATAAAATATTAAAAATATAGTTAAAATCAAAATTAATCTATATATATATTAAACAAAATAAGTTAAATGACCACAAAATATGTTAATAATTCAATGTCAAATGTTATGATAGTCAGTGGTCTGAATTTAGATTGGTCTTAGAACAAGCACAAAGCTTAAATGTTACAATGTATAGACAAAAAACAAGACAAATTAACATATTCATATTGGTCTTCAATTTACAATCCTCTTCATTGCAAGCCCCTTTAATTCCTTAGCGTCAAATGAGTAATTGTAATGGTGTAAGATTAGCATAAAGGAGTTTCAATCCTAAGCAATTGAAATAATAAAAGTGAAAGAGCAAATGTGCGATGAAAGGTAAAAATACAATGAAAGGTAGATGTAGCGGTGGTGTTTTCTTTTGATAAAATGAGTGTGAAAGCTGATTTTAAGGTTTCCCCTATGTTTTATTTTTAGTTGTTTTTTAAATGCATAGATTTTTTGTCAAATGGAAAAAAAAATGTTTCTAACTTCAAATATGGCCAAGATTTTGTGGGAGGATTGTGGATCCTCTCCTCGAATGTACTTAGGAGGATGTCCTCCTACAATATCCTAACCATACCTGAGAAGGATTGGACTAGGCTCTGTTTTCAAAATGTATTGTACCATTACCCAATAGTCTGGGGTGAAAAATCTGATCACGTAATTATAAATGTACACGTATGTACTCTATATTAGGTGCACACTCGTTCTAAACAATGACAATGATAGTTGCCACTAGATGAGGAGCATAGGAGTACAAAGATTGCAATATCACAAAGACTACAATATTCTTCCCCAAACCAAAACCGGGACTTGTTGAATGCGCTCCACAATGACCCAAGGAATAACATGGTCTTACCAATCAAGAAAAAAACCTAACATAAAAATATTGAAGTCCCTATGACAATGACCAAATGATAAGGAAGGTAGATTTACTGATGAAATCTTGTGTTCGAGTCTCCCTTACCATTAGTAGTTGACTCCTCAAGGGACATTGCTTCCTAATTATCAATTGAAAGAAAAACATAAAAATATTGAAAATCCAAATCTAATAAATACTTTCATTAAAAAATCGAAATAAATATTAACTTAAATCAATAAAATGAAGAAGAACTTTTTAAAAAGATACCACTAAACCATCAAATCTTTAAAATGTTAAAATATGCAATAAATTTGATGATCCCACCGTCATACACCATTAAAATCAAATCATTTCATTTCATTTTTTACCGTTGTAAATCCTAGCCACCGTTACAATACAAAAGTACATTTTTAAAACAAAACAAAACAAAATTCAAATGGAACCTATTTTCAGAGTGGATATGTAAAATTTTGAAGTCCGCGAACATGAAAGAGGAAAAAAAGGTGCCTGCATCAGATTTGCACTAAAAGTGACTGTAAATAGAGTCTGCGATTTTTTTCAGGACATAGCAAGAATCACCGCCCCCATGAAATGTCGCATGAGCACCCGTCCAGCGATAAGCATATTGAAATCTGACTATTGAAAAGAACTCCAATACCGTTAGGAAAAGTTTTGTAAGAGTCAGTGATCCTTCGATAAACAATTAACGATAATCACTCCTCCCACCTGTACTTGACGTGAAGAATTTGAATAGTAGAAGATATAGTAAAACGATCATCCACCCTACGGTCTGGAAAAATGCAAAGAGAGAAAAAAATAGATGGAAATACATGGCTGTTGATTTTTGCCGTAGTGCACACTGCCCAGTGGGTTTGTTTCAATTATGTAACACCTATCAGTGTAATAAAGTACTTGGAAACATATAATTACTGTGTGTTGTTCTGGAGCAATGAGTTGTGGTCACATCTTGTATTAGAAGGATTAATTTTTATTTTGGGTATACTGGCAATTCTAACCGTTGCACCTGCACCTATTCATTCCTCCTAGGACTCGTATATTATGAGCATTGCTCCTAGTCACCGTATCATGATGTGGTTATCAGGTGACCATGTTATCATCATATACTCTGTGATGATCACGCTATGAGATATATTGAATTATGATGTATATTAATGCAATGCAGAGCTTTCTAGTATATTTTCTCTTTATTCTGTAATGTGGTGTTTTATTACAATACTTTTTGTGTGAGTGTTCATATGTAAATATTTCTCTTTTACACACACCTCCCCAACATTGCATCACTCTTGTAGGCTTACTCCAGGGCTTAGATAGTCCATGACGATCTTCAAAAAGTTAAGCTACATACACTTAAAAGAAAACCTTCAGTAGGCCATAAACAAGATGAAGCAACAAGTCTCACTGGGTGACCAGGTCCATCTCTAGATTTCTTTCATTAAACAATCCACTTTGAAGCAAAAAGGTGTATTAAAAATTGGCCCCAAAGCTCCATGGAACTTATAAAGATCTTTCTCAAGATTCATTAAGTGGCTTATATGTTCGAGTTGCCCACCCCACTCATTTACAAGGTTTTCCATGTCTTTTGTCTCAAGAACGTATTCAGACAAACCATTCTAGTACATGCCAAGCTCACGAAATTGGACAAAGAGGGCAAGCTTATGCTTGAGCCTAAAATAACTATTGATTGCCACACTCATTTTAACAAGAACAAGCTTATTGGTGAATACCTAATTAAATGGAAGAATATACTTGTGCAATATACCAAATGGGAAGTCCAACAAATCACAAAAAAACGCCCTTTGCTAAAAAGTTTTTACACCTCTCCTCCCTCCCAAAAAAAAATCAGAATCTCTTTAGTATGAGTGTATTATTTGGACCTGCTCTATTGCATAACCTTATATCAATTATCAGAGTTAGTTAATTAAGGTTAGATTCAAACAAGCACTGATAATCTATGGATTTATCCTACCTTACTTTCATTAAGCTTACACTATTTGTTACCCATTAAATAGATTCAGAATGATCCCCTGCCATTGCTAACCTTAATAGAGAATAAACATGCACATTTACACGGTGATTCACACAGAGATACACAGCCAACAAGAGATCTCCTCATTGATTTATTGGAATGAATGCAGTGCAATACAATGAAGTGTTGAACCCCATTGCTAGAATGACAAGGGGTGGCTAATACGTTTAATGTGCAACTTCCACCATGTAAAACTATATTTCAGCATTCCCTATAGTTCAAATTTAATTCCCTGTACCCATTACAACTCCTTGATGACCCTTTTAATAAGATATAGCCTAAGTGGTTAGTGTGTGTATTATTAAGTGTTGTACTTATCTTCTCATAGAAGCTTCTTTCCTCTAGAAGCCTCCTCGTACATCCTTGTAAATTCTCGATATACTTAATATAATGAGTATACAACGTATGCACAATTACAAATAATTCCTTTGTTTTCTTTTCTTACTTGCAATCGAGATCATACCACCTTCATCTTCCTTTTCTATGTAATAATCCATCCAAATTTCTGATTAATATTACGTAGATTTCAACTACATAACCCTCAAATTATAATGATTATGAAAACACAAATAATTTTATATTTAACATAAATTTGCATAATAATTTATATAATATCTTTGCTAAATCTATTAATAGGAGTTTCGCTACCTTTTTTTTAATTAAAGGGGGAAACATCTAGATCCTTTAGAGTAATTTTTGTATTTGTTGGTATCAATGTAAAAATAAATCGACTTTCTTCAACTTAGTGCCAATAATTGAGGAGTATCCATTCTGCTATATTTTCCTAGACTCGAACCCAACTTCAGCGCTTTTTTGTATCTAACCAGATTTGTACCTTGGTGGATGGTGTGACAACACACACACCATCATCTGTGCTGATGAACTACAACCCATTTAACAATCTCACCACATTTACTGCTAATGCAATCATATCTTGCCATTCTACATCATTATTTGCTTCCATTTACTATTTTATTACAATGAATTTGGGTTGTTGCTAAGATTGAAATGCTTCTTTTGTAGAATCTTAAAGTTAACCCGTTTAGACTCTAGGAGATGAGGAGTCTAATGAACAACTTCCCAATATTATGTCGTAGATTCAATAAAAGATATAAACCATGATTTCATAACTGAACAATAAACAATTAACGAAAAATTTTAAGCACGTATTTAAACTTGTTATCCCAAAATGGCCAACATAATGACAAAACAAATGTCAACATTTTTTAGGCTAAGGCTCCATGAAAAGAACACTTTCCTTAAGGATCAAAACCAAGATTAGCAGTCAATGAAAATCCATCCATGTCAAAATGAAGAACAATTAGGAATCAATTGAGTTGAATTGAATAGCCTCCTCTTAAAAAGATTGTCAATCATACTATAGCTTTAAGAAGACATTATCAATTCCTAGTTGATTTTGACAGTCAATCCTAAATAACAACAATTGAGCACTTGCTCGAGTGTATTAGGTTGCGGTCTTACACTGAGGGCTACTACCCCTATAAATTTGGTAAATGTGGTTTTATAGAATTGGAAATGTATTATTGTAGTGGTTGTTTTGAAAATACCTTTCCAGTCCAGCTTCAGTTCAAGGAAGTAGCCAAGGGTATACAAAAAATTCCACCTGTTTAAAATTTCTTCTCATTTCTTCTATCACAAAGCATACTTGTCTGCAATTCTTTCCAAGAAAATTCTTCTAATATTTTGTTCAATATATTTAACATAGTAAAATAATTCATGGACCACTTCCATGAGAAGCTAAATTTTTCCAGCAACTTTTATAGAGAAAATCTAAGAAACACATGAAACCATACATAATAATAATCTCCTATAATTTATCAACAATATCCCTTTAAAAATAATTAAATAACCCTCAACATAGGACCCCTACCTCAACTTTGTTTTGTGCCTTTCGCTTACTATCTCTACATCTTGTTTTTCATAAATGCTTTATTTCTTATCTTTTGGCCTCAAATCTCAACATAAATTTTATATTTATAAATCACTTGCATCAACTTAAATCAATTGAAAAAATAATAAAGGAGATTAAGAAATTCAATACATGCATGACTATTCAATGTGATAAAAGAAATGGGACAAGATACTTTATATCATTTTTTTAAAATGGAAATGCAATAAAGTAAAATCTAAATGCAAAGAGGACATTAAATAAAGTTAATTAAAAAAACACAGAAAAGTCCATAAGAAACATAAATTGGCTTTGTAAAAAACCATTGTTTAGAAAAGTTGAAACTCTGGATCAAGATTTTACATAGGAAAATCATGACAAATTCTTCTTCCCCCCAATTCTTGAGGGAGGTCTCTATAGAGGACCATCCGCACAAGATGCCTTCTGGCATCCCTCAACCAGTCTTATCTTCCCCTATCATGGAAGTTTCTTCCCCTAGGATTGTTGGTGTCCCAGATGTGGTGTGATTTTACGTTGCTACGATGGCTTTGGCCTTCCCCGCTCTTCATCCTTACCCCTTTCCCATGTTCGTCTCACCTCTACTAGTGATCCCCCCTCCCTCATGATACCCATTCCTCGGTCCCATATCCCCACCCTATTCCTTCCTCCCTTACCCCCATTATTAACCCTTAGCGCTTGTATCTGTGGAAACTTAAATTTGATGTTGGCACCACTACTAAGAAGAAAGGCAAGTGTTCAAAGGCAAAAAGGTTGAGGGATAAGGCTGATGCTTTGGTGAGAGAAGGTTCTCAATGGATAATGAAAGACCATCTGTTAAGATGTGAAATAAGACTCGCCCTTGTTTGTAACTGAGGACTGCATCACTTTCATTTCTAATATTTCAGTTGGCTCCCGTTTGATACACACACTGGCCAATTTCGTTGAAGTCTTATTGAAATACATCTATTTTGAGTGTGTCACTTTTTTGGTTTTATTAACTTGATATTTTGGATCTGGTGAGCATTCTTGTTGGTTTATGGTGGTCATTTTGATCCCCTATTGTCTATTAGTTTAGCGCTCTCTTGTCGTCAGGGATTGGGCCCCTTTTGTGTCCTAGTGGCTATTCATAGCTCTGGTCAAAAGCATTAATTTGATTCATAACTCCAGCCTAAAAGTGTTTGCCTGATCAAATAAAAAAACCATTGTTTAGGTTAAATCAAGTAGAAATGTATATGTCTACTAACACCAAAGGGGCTCACTTTATTATTTTCTAAGAATTATAAATTATGCTTAAGGGAAGGCATGCCAGTGAAACCATGATGTGTTATTTACATTAGTCATTCTATTTACAATGGGCTATACAAGGACAAAAGCCAATAGCCATATTTCTATACCATATGTGTTGGATTTACACTAAAAATAACATGCATGACATCCTACAGGTAAATTTATTACAAACAAAAGAGTCCTTATATTCTAACTAGTCCTTTTTAGGGGATGAAGAAATCTGGGAACACAAAAGGGAACACCTAAAATTAATAGGAAATCTAAAAGATGATATTCGAATAAGAAAATAGAATGGCAACAGGGAAGGGAATGGGAACACTTTGCCATAGATAGTTCACCTAGCCATGGCCTATGTTGAAAATGTTTTATTTTATGAAGGAATAAATCTCAGTCAATGCTTGTTCAAGCTTGGCTCTGGAAAAATACTCCAGGTCATGCTTTCTAGTTGAATGTGAATGTTGTTAATCAAGAGTGTTCCCTTGTGAGAATGTGTGTTGTTTCTCACTCCTGCTGAAAGATGAAATCTCTCCTAAGTGTGGGTGACTTTGTAAGGGAGAGAATCTCTAGAGAAGGGTGGTTCCCTTGATGCACTCACTAAAACTTTTTCTTAAACCTATTAACCATTGATTCTAACTATGAAAAGGGTGAAAGGGATACTTGATTGCAATGAAATTGAAATGAAAACTAGAAATGAAGGTGACACACCAATATGTATGACCACTTATGTTTGCAATGGACACTCTTATGAAAAGGAAAAAATTGCACACATTCTCTTCAGTTCAAGAATGACTTCTACAATAGTGATTCCCAAGGACTTGACAAACTCAATCTTTGCAAGGAAGGAATGTAAAGGAACTGAATTCACATCCAATGCTTAGACTAAATTTGACCTTGACACTTAGAATAACTTGTATAAGTTTAAATATGTTGTGTGAAGGTATAGAAATTAGACAATATCATAGGAAAACAAGTGCTTCACAATGCTATATCAATGGCAAACAACATACACTTCACCAAAAAACTTGGAAATGGAGGAAACAAATTCTTATTTCTTTCAAAAGGTGAGTACAAAATTTGGCAGCCTTTTAGCACAACCACAAGCAAAGTGTGATAATAATATTTTGGAAAAATGAGTACAAATAAAAAATCAAATGATATGAGACAAGTGGCAACCCCAAAATAGGGCTCAAACTTGGTGTTTGCACATTCCTCATATGCTACATAGCACTTTTTTTTAACCTCTCCATTCATCCATGTCCTTAGGGTGGCATAAAAAAGAGAATAACATGAGTTTACGAGGCTTGAAAATGTATTCTTCATGATTATTCAAGCTTGACCACTTGGAAGGTGCCTATATCCTTGCTTGACCCCCTATATATTAACTTACATGCCATTGTTGAAGAATTAGTCCTCCTCCTTGAAAATACGACTTTAAGTGTTTATTGATTGATCATTAAAACATTATTTTAAGAAAATCATGATGTCTCTCCACCATACATGGGCTGTTATAATCTCTTTAGTGCTTGTTTGACTCCTTCAACAAGCTAGACATTGGAAGGAAAGAAGGCTTTTTTGGAGACTTGACCTTTTAAAACTTTTCCAACTCCTTCCATCTGATCTTTGACTTTTTCTTGCCTTCCATGTGGCATAGATAATATTTATTGACATTTTAAATTTTTATTAGAAGCCTTATGCAATGACTTAGTGTTTTGAACCCTTGGAAAGCTCATTCTTCAACATGGCATAAAAGGGAAAAGTTGAGTTTATATTCAAGAATGCAACTTTCCTCTATGGATGGCATCTCAATAACATACCAAACTTATAAAAAGACAATTAAAGCCATTAATTTCCCCAAAAGACCTGGTTTTACACCAAAACCTTGAATTTCCTCTCAATCCCTTGTGGCCCTCCTAATAGGTAAATCTCCTTGTCTATAAGAATCTAGAGATGAATATGGAAAAATAATCATAGTTTTGGGTACCCATTAATCTCTTACATCTCCACATAAAATTTCATGATTAGATTCTAAGTGTAAGTGTCTTTTCTAGCTCATTCTCTCTCCCAAATTAGGCCTCCTAAGCTTAGAAAGTAGAAATATTGCTCCACAAAAATCCCAAGAGTGTGAAATCACCCAAAATCACTTGATTCACTTTACCTAGGCTATCACCAACCTCCATGTCAATTTTGGGTTCCTGATATCTTGGGGAAGTATGCAAACCAAGAAATCACCTTGTCACCTTGTCTCATTTTGAGCATGTTTGAGACTATTGTGGAAAATGGGATTGGTTTGACCACATCCAAAATATATTGTGTAAGTTTTCAAGTTTTAATAGTTATGATAAATCCTAAATGACATCATCCAATGATTTGAAAGTTCTCCCTATCTCAAAACACCTATAAAACACCAAAAAGATGTAAAAATAGGGTATTTATGGTAGTTCGTATACGTAACATCAGCATTAAAGTGCATGTGTATAACCTCCTTAGATTCTTAAAAAACATTAAATATGTCTTAGGATCAAATTGTGCAATTATATATGTATTTCAGGTACATTTTTTTGACTAGTCACAATAAGGGTTTTAGAAGGGTTTAAGACTTGTTTGGGGTCTTAACGATAGTTCATAAAGAAAAGACCATCAAATAACCTCATTCCACTTGGAAAAAATTATTTAATAACCTCCTAAATTAACCCAAATGGATCATCTCCCCATTCAAAGTGTGGGAGATGGTACGAGTATGTGAAGTTGTTCCTCAGGTGGCATGTTTAGCTCTCTTTAAACTCAAGAGAGGTCAAATTTGCGTTTTGGACCTTAAAAATCATTACCACTATTGGGAGAGGTTCAAAAAAATTCAATACACTCTTCTAAATTATTATAAATTTCTAGTGACCAATACTACATTGTATATATCTGGTTGGTTGGTCAGGGTACTTGGGGTTTAAGCCTGTCATCTCTTTATAGCCCTTAAGGGCATCTGGATTGAAAACTGAGTTTGTGTACACCCTTAAGTGTATTTAAACCTATATTATGTGTTTATATTTATTCCAGGGCTCTCCATTAGTTCTATCATACTTTTTTTATGCTTTGAGTTCAAATAGACCCCTTGATCTCAAGACCGCCCCTTGCCAATGGAGTGGGCAGGGTCTGAGACAAAATAGTGGGATCTCCACTACCCATGTGACTTTGAAATAACCATTTATGCCTTGGCCCACTCATGAACACCATTTATACAAAATATCAAAGTGTGACCATGCCTATTGAGGCCTCAAAGCTTCAATCTCCCTCATGATCGTGTTGTAGTCTTGTGTGTGTTTTAGATTAACTGTGTATGAGGTTCAAAACTTAGTTTGCTCAATATTCATTTTATTTCCTTTGGTCTCAATATGACCTTATGAATTATTTGCCAATCTTAATTCAACCTCAGTGTCTTTTCACCACTCTATTTAATTCATAGGCTCAAGACCATCCTGTGTTCTCTTGTAGCCTATAGGTGACTTTTTAGGGTCGCTTGATTGCCTACTACGTGTTTGGACTTTACCATTCACACCAATGATCTTCTCTTGGTTTTTGAACTAGTTGAAGTATTCAAATAGGTTCTAATCACTTTCAAACACCTCTGTTCCTCCTTGTATTTCACTTTTAGTTCACACCTTTAAAGGCATGGTTTTAGGTGCTCATTAGGGTTGTATATAGGAGTTCCAAGAGCTTGAGCTCAGTCCTTTCATTTTCCATAATTCTTGAAGGATCTATACCAAATGAATTGATTCCATTATATATGTAAGGTCTGATCGTACCTTTTGTGACATTTTCAAACCATTTATTACTTACTTCTTTTGTATAGACCTGTAGGTGGTCTCTTATGGTTTGACTCCAAAAAAGAGTTTTGAACTTACTCTTTTTAGTAGGCATGATGTTTGAAGGATCCAAAAAGCTTATTCCATTTTCACTATCTTACAAGGTCTACAAACTTCAATTTATTACATTCTCAAAACACTTGTCTCTTGCCTACTTTGTACACAGTACTGTAGGTTATTAGTTGATAGCGAACTTAGTTTTAGGACTATCAATAACTTGTAAGTCACCTAGTTGATCTTTGATGGGTTATGACATTGTCTTCACCTATAATGAATTTAGGCTCTCTTTTTAGATTGTTCTTGCCTAGACTTAATGTTGGTTTGATCAATAACTAAGACCTATAGGTTTAGGGCTTGTAAGTCACTATTGAACTACTTGGGGCTACAAAGTCACCTCTTGAATTCTAAACCTTTCCACACCTGTCAATTCACTTCACCTTTCTTGTCATTCCTTCAATTTTCCATAGAGCATATGACAAGCATTATGTCACCTTTAACTCATTTTTTGAGCCAAAAGAGGATGGTTGTAGGTGCACAATTGTACTCACTATATGGATTATAGGTTAGATTTTGCCTTCTCTTCCTTTGATAACTTCCTTTGGTCCTCAAATAAGTATTATACCTACTTATCATTCTTAACAAGTTCATAATGCATCTACTTAGTATTATAAGTTCACCTACCTATAAGTTTGACTAACAACCAAATTATATATGGTTGTAGGTGATGATTTTAGTCTTTCTCTTCAATTTTTATAATCCTCTTTTGATATTAAATATAGAACACCCTCTCCATTCTTTATACTCTATTGAAACCTCATATTCATCTTGAAATTATTATGACTTTTAGACAAGAAGTTCACACTGCATAGTGACTGTTGATTGTAGACTATAACATCATGGCTGAGCTATAGATGACTATTTGGTAGACTATAGACTAAAACATCATAACACTTACCCCATTATCTCAAAATTCTAAGTGTTAATTGATATCATTTGAGAACTCCTAATACCAAATATTGTCTCAATAACTTTTCTCATAACACTCATACTTCCTTGAAATAGCCCTATTATCCTTAACTGTTGTAGGTGATCATTGTACTCTTTGTGTACAGACTAAGGGAAGGGATATCGGTTCCAAGAAACTAAAATGACCCTCATTAACCTTTCGTATTCACAACTATCTTGAATAATCATTAAATTTTCAGAAGGAGGTTTGAATAGTAATTAAAACAAGAAATGATCCATTACCTTAAACAACGCTAACTTACCTTCAACTCTGCTAAATTGAGTTCTAAAGAGGTTTTCTTCATGGTTTTCATATACCTTGGAGCTCAACTAAGAACTTAATATTCTTAAAATATTTTATACCACTTTAAAGATTCATCTAACACCTCATAAACATATTTATGAAGATACCAAGTCCTTTAAAGGTCTCTCAAATTAGTAACATAGTCATATACATAGTCTTTTAGTGTTATTTAGGCATTTGAGGATCCAAAGAGGTCATTTGTTCTCATAGTGCTACTAGTCATTTTTAAAACTACTATGAACATTATCAAACATTCTCATGCTTTGGCAACAAAACTCTATTGCTTGTAAGATCTAAGCAAGGTCCTATAATCTGCCATGATATGCTTTTCACCTGCTGCTAAGAATGTCCACATGAGAGATTATGAGTTTTTAAGAGCATGGTATTAAAACCATCCATGGAATGTCATTATAATATGAATCAAGACTTCATCACCTTTTATAATCCCTTCAAGATCATGTAAACTCACTAAGATGCTTTCAAACACTGAGAATCTCATTAGACCTACTATTGTACCTTGTGGAAGGGCCAAATGACCACCCAAGCTATCTCAAGAGAGACATTTTCAAGATAAAGGTACCTAAAAATTTTTATTCAATGATATAGATGTATTTTACCTAAAACACGAGCTTGAAAACTCCTAAAAATGAATACATTCAATTGATATATTAAAATTGCTTGAAAACAACCAAAACTCACGTCAGATACGCAACCAATTTATTGTCAAAAAGACTATTGTCAAGGAAAATTAGTTTATGATTAAAACATTAAAAAGGTCCTATTTAACCCTAAAATCATCCCCCTAAAACAATTGTATCCATGATCTTTAAATTAAAGAAATGGAGACAAATCTGGACTCTAATGGATGACTAGGTCATAGTGACCCCCTTACACTCTTGGCGATTGTTCATAAATATGGGAGGATGAATCTAAAAAAATGAAACTAATTTAAATTTAATTAAGGTCCATATAATTTCCCAAGATCTTTGGACTTGAGTCTTTCTCTCTTGCCTGTACTGAGCAAAAATGGATGGCCCTTCTAGAGATACTAAAGAGGTCGATATGAGAGATAAATCAATTTTCTTCATTTTAAGACCTAAAATCTCTTAAAAATAATTTATTTGACATTTTAATAGACAAATAAGGTCCTGAAGATGTTTGAAGCTCAATTTTACCTTGAATAAATGTATGAATGGCCTCAAAATAGGCCTTTTTGGCACTAAAACTGCCAAAATCACTTGAGAGTCTAATGAAATTGATGAAAAATGTATATATTATAATTTTCATGCTTGAACAAGTAACTTATCATATTTTTATGGTAGACTACCATTCACATGTAAAACTTGCTCTAGAAGTCATAAAATGACCTGAAATGCAGTAAACTGGGTCATGAAGTTAGTCAAACATGTCACCAACTAGTTTGATCAATTATACAACATGAGATGACTTTAACTCAATCCATAAGGCCTATTAGGATGTTGTAGACTCTTCTCATCTCTTGAAGCAACTGAAACTGGTCAACAAGTGGTTAGACAAGCAAGTGACCATGATGATCAAAACCTTAATTTCATCAGATCTACCTTAACATCTGGTAAATAAGGTTTTGGATGATAATTTCAAGGAAATTACAAGACCAAAATACCAATTAATAGGGCGAAAAACATGACAAGCAAATTTTTGAATGATAGGGTGACAGTTTGACCTATGAGTTCAAACTTGTCAACATTTTGGCGACTCAATTGGAAATCATGCATGTTATGCTTGAGAACCAAACCATTAACATATCTTTTATAATCGTAATACCACTCTTATATTCTAAAAATAAATTTGATTTATGAAGACAAGACTCTTGACTTAAATCAAGACAACTTTCTCCTCGAAAACAAGGGAAAAAAACACATAAAATAAGGGAAACTAACTAATAAGGAAAATATGCATGCAAAACACTTATTTGAAACAAAACAAAAGCAAACTAATGTGCTTGGAAAAAACTTGGAGGCAAAAAATAAACTATGTACAAGCAACTTAGCTCTCAATAACAATGTTTTAGATGTATCCCATTAACTGGGTGTTGACCAGTTTTGCCCCCTGGCAAAATTGTGGTCAACTTCTTTCCCCCTGCGCTTCAAAACCAGTCATTTTTGGGTTTGCAATTTTAGGTCAATAGTTCAATGGGTCCGGTTCAATGAATAGTTCATTGGCTTTCTTTGGTTCATTGGCGCGCTTGGTTGAACCTTTGAACTATTTGGTTCAACAGCCCGGTTCAAAGGTATGCCCCAAGCCAAAGGGCAGTCAAAAGTCAAAGTACCCTTTAGAGGGCAGACACTTCGGCATTTCAATGATTCGAGTGCGCTTCCAATCAAAGCAAAGGTTGGGCGGGAGAATTCCTGTGGACCTTTTTGTCCGTGGAAACAAAGCGAAGCCACAGTCAAGGTGCCAAAGGGAAAATAGCAAAGGAAGATGCCCGTGGAGGAATAAAGAAGTGCCCGAATGCCATGTGGTGTTAGACCTAGCCGAGTCAACAATGGACCTGATGCCGTTCCCTTTCAAACGGTAGAGAGCTAACCATGGAAAAGAAGGAGCTCAAAACGCGGTGATCTGCCAGAATGTTCGCCCAAGGGGCCAAATGAACCAGAAAAGACAAAATTGAGAAGGGACAAAAATGACATGGTGCAGAAGTGACAAGGCAGTCCAAGTGGCAAAGTGCAAGTGATTTATTGCCTGATAGTCCCCAAATGGTGCAAACAGCAAGCAACACGACTCATGCTTTGAAAAGGGGACAAATTTTAGTCTGTTGGCAGAAAAGAGGCACGATCCATGCTTCCACATTAAAGCACAAACGTCAAATTCAAATTTGGCAATTATACAGCATGGTTCCAATAGGCTTCTTCTAGAATGATGACAACACAATAGTGTTTTCTTCTTTCCAATGGGATGCGACAGGCCAACTTGTCAAAGAAGCGCCAAGTTTCTTTCTCCTTTTCTTCTATATATTGTAACTTCTCATTTTTGAGAAGGGTCATTTCTTCCACATTTGTAAGGCGTAGTCCTGGCAAAAATTTCACCTGAATCAAATAAAATGCAGTTTTACCTCCATTTGGATAGATATTATTGAGTGTGCCTCAAGTGTTTTGTCTATGTCCAGTCATTGTTTCTTGATGCTCTCACAGGTTCAACACCAGCAGACCTATCATCTACAAGGCACCATTTCTATAGCTGAAAGGAGAAGAGCTAACATTTGAGAAGACCAAAATAGAAGGAGTCACTTATAGTGTGTATTCCAGAGCACCTCAGTAATTTTCTATCTCCTATTTTTTATTGAAAGCCTCCCTGCCAGTCTTTTGCACCGTGGTCCTTTTTGCCAAATGTGTAGAGTATGTCTATGTTTGTCTAGTTTCAGTGTGGATGTGTGAAGGTCGATCTTTATTTTGGTGCATCACCTCTTTAGATTAGGCTTGTTTTTTCCTGCATTCTCTTTCTCCCTTTTCATCCCCCTTTTTTATATCTATATATTTATATACCTGTTAACTTTTGTTGGAAACAACATGATGCATCAAAGGGAGCTAGCCCTTATCTAGAGACTCTCCCCTCCAGCTTCGCCAGTCCCACAGGCAAGAGGGGAGTTTCCATGTTGCAAGGAGAAGGCAAGAGCTAAGCCTCATACCCTAGGTGCAATCTTCTACGTCAACAGTTCTGGCATGCCCGGTGGGACCAACTGGGACAGGTTTTGTCCAAAGAGTTGAAGAATTTTTGGTATGTTCTTCAACCGACCATCCTTTGGAGGCTTTACATCAAACACCAATGGTGAATCTGAGTTGAATCTGTTGGTTAAGCAGCCTGGTGCCATCAGAAATCTACTTTCTTTATGTATAATCCCTTTGCACAAAATCATGGGCCTTATATTCCTTCATATTACCATGATTAGACTCAGCCTCTTTATGGCGTCCCCTCAAGCAACTCTCCTAGTTTCCCTGCAACGATAAGGGAGGTGGCACTGGAGTTTGAGAGATAGATAATGGAGATCAACAGAGAGGAAGAGTAGTATAGATATCAGCAGGAGTTGATGTATAAAGAGGAGTGTTTGTTTAGGCAAGCACAGGCTTCATAATCCATTGAGGAGGAAACAAAATGGAGAAATCCATTTGTCCAAGGTAGTCATACTTGTGCACCCCTTCCTAATCTAGAGAAAGCACCTTATTTTGCACCAAATCCTTTCTATCAAACAGCGCTTACTCCAACTCACCAAATGCATCTGCTCCCAATCCCGTGCACCTGGCTTTCCAACATCAAAGGGCATCAAAGCAACCCCCCATGGAGATCAATCTTCCCAATTCTTTATATTGTGCATCTTCCATTGGGGGGAGTACCACTAGCCAGCACGTCCCTCTTCTAGAGACTCTTCTAGTGCATCAACAGTCTCTTCCTTGCATTCCTCAACCTCCAAAAATCTTTCAGCATGATGTGCAGATTCCAAGTTGGAGGAAGGAATGCCATGAACCAGCTCAGAGCTTTGAAGAGGATAACGCTGGTGATCTCCAAGAAAGGCTCCTTCAAGAAAATATAGCCAAGAGAATTACAGAGTTGGAGTCCCAAATGAGATTCCTTTGCCAACGTGTGGTGGACCTATCTGAACCCAGCCCGTCCACACACCTCCAAGAGAGCTATCAGGCCACACCTGATATTGATGAAGTGCCGACCAAGTGGAAGGAGGAGAATCATTTGATTCTAGCTCAAGGACTACCTCCTCTTTCACATGTTTTCTCCACTTCACCCCTTCTCGAGGAGGAACCTGTTCTGTAGGAGGTGAGTGAGGGGCATAAGATCCAATCTGTAGTCCTTCAAGAGGCTGTCATGAGCGATGATGAAGAAGAAATCATCATTAATGCTTCTTGTGAAGACACCATCAGTAGTGGAGAAGATGCATGTCTTGCACATATGCAGATGTTCCAACAATACGAGGAGGAAAAAATGCATGGTGAGCTCTCTGCCCCTCTGTTTGATGAACTTATTGTTTTGATGATGAGGATGACTACGCTAAGAAACCTGAGTTGGAGGAGGATCAAGAGAATATCTTTGAACATCTAGAGATCCTGATCTTTGAGGAGGAAAAGGAGAGGTTTGTCTTCCTTGAGGAAGGCCTTGAAAGAGCAGAGGATGAGTCTGACAGAGCTTGTAATGAAGCAAAAGGAAACGGATCAGACCATGATACACTGCAAAGAAGCTATACATATCAAAGGGCTAATGGTGATAAGCCAACAACCACAAATTTCTTAGTGAAGAGCACCAATTTGAAGGATCAACATTCAACAGGCTTCCATGGACAAGTAGAGTATATATATGTTGGAAGCATGTTTGAATCTGATCCACTCAGATTCCAGCCAAACTAGGTGATCGGCAAGAGGAGCAAGTCACCAAATCTCATTTTCCTTCAGCTACTTGCCTGGCACCATAAGTCTTCTTGCTAGGAAGGAGACTTAAGAAAATTTCCCTTCGATCTAGGAGGGAGGCGAGCATCCCTGGTTAGCTGTACATAATAGTTTATTTTCAGTTTCTTTCCCACTTTCCCTAAGTGTAGTTTGCACAATTAGTTTTTTTTTTTTAGCCTTGTGTGTTTCCCTTTGCATGTGGGGTAAAGCTTCATGTTTGATTCTCGATCTTTCAGGCTATTATTAATTCTTTCACGGCTACACCTGACTCTTCGTCTAATGGATTTTAAGGCAACTGGTTCTAAGCATAGTAGGCATGCTTCCCCTGTGAGTCACCATCTGTTGACCAATTTTTCCCCCTAGCAAAATTGTGGTCAACTTCTTTCCCCCTACGCTTCAAAACTAGTCATTTTTGGGTTTGAAATTTCAGGTCAACAGTTCAACGGGTCCGGTTCAATGAATAGTTCATCAGCTTTCTTTGGTTCGTCGGTGCGCTTAGTTGAACCTTTGAACCATTGAACCATTTGGTTCAATGGCCCGGTTCAAAGGTATGCCCCAAGCCAAAGGGCAGTCAAAAGTCAAAGTACCCTTTGGAGGGCAGACACTTCAGCGTTTCAATTATTCAGGCGCGCTTCCAATCAAAGCAAAGGCCGGGCGGGAGAATTCCCGCGGACCTTTTTGTCCGTGGAAACAAAGCGAAGCCATAGTCAAGGTGCCGAAGGGAAAATAGCGAAGGAAGATGCCCACAGAGGAATAAAGAAGTGCCCAGATGGTACATGGTGTTGGACCCAGCTGAGTCAGCGATAGACCCAATGCTATTCCCTTTCAAACTGGTTGAGAGCTAACCATGGAAAAGAAGGAGCTCAAAACGCAGTGACCTGCCAGAATGTTCACCCAAGGGGCCAAATGAACCAGATAAGACAAAATTGAGAAGGGAAAAAAATGACATGGCGCAAAAGTGACAAGGCAATCCAAGTGGCAAAGTGTAGGTGATTTATTGCTTGATAGTCCCCAAACAACGCAAACAGCAAGCAACACAACCCGTGCTTTGAAAAGGGGACAAATTTCAGTTTGTTGGCAGAAAAGAAGTGTGATCCATGCTTCCACATTAAAGCTCAAATGCCAAAGTCAAATTTGGCGATTATACAGCATGGTTCCAGTAGGCTTCTTCTAGAATGATGACAACACAACAGTGTTTTCTTCTTTCCAATGGGACATGACAGGCCAACTTGTCAAAGAAGCGCCAAGTTTATTTCTCCTTTTCTTCTATATATTGTAACTTATCATTTTTGAGAAGGGTCGGTTCTTCCACATTTTTAAGGCTTAGTCCTGGCAAAATTTTCACTTGAATCAAATAAAATGCAGTTTTACCTCCATTTGGATAGATATTGTTGAGTGTGCCTCGAGTGTTTTGTCTATGTCCAGTCATTGTTTCTTGATCTCTCACAAGTTCAACACCAGCAGACCTGTCATCTACAAGGCACCATTTTTATATCTAAAAGGAGAAGAGCTGACATTTGAGAAGACCAAAACAAAAGGAGTCACTTATAGTGTGTATTCCACAACACCTCAGTGATTTTCTATCTCCTGTGTTTTCATGAAAGCCTCCCTGCCAGTCTTTTGCACCCTAGTCCTTTTTGCCAAATGTGTAGAGTATGTCTGTGTTTGTCTGGTTTCAGTGTGGATGTGTGAAGGTCAATCTTTATTTTGTTACATCACCTCTTTAGATTAGGCTTGTTTTTTCCTGCATTCTCTTTCTCCCTTTTCATCCCCCCTTTTTATATCTATATATTTATATACCTATTAACTTTTGTTGGAAACAACACGATGCATCAAAGGGAGCTAGCCCTTATCTAGAGACTCTCCCCTCCAGCTTTGCCAATCCCACAGGTGAGAGGGGAGTTTCCATGTTGCGAGGAGAAGGCAGGAGCTAGGCCTCCTGCCTCGGGTGCAATCTTTTGCGTCAACACTGGGATTAGAATCTCCTCACCATCCATCTTTGCAAGTTGGAAAGCATTGTGGGAATTGCAGTTGGAGATTGTGTATGGACCACTCCAAAGGGAGTCAAACTTGGTATGCCTTCCTGGTTTAACTATGTTGTCATCCCACTTGAGAAACAAATCTCCTTGTTTGAAACTCCATGAAGAAGCTCCTTTTTCAAAGGCTCTTTTCACTTGTGTTTGGTGAATTTTCATGGCTAACATGGACTAATATCTAATCTCTTTTATCTCCATAAGTTCAACATACCTGATCTCCATTAGTTCATTATCCAACAACTCAAGTTGGTGTATTAGTTATAAAGTAAGAAACTCAAGAGAAATGGGTAACCTTGCTTCCTTACCATAAACCAACTTGTTTGGTGAGGTGGATATTGACATTTTGTATGCTATTCTATCATCCCATATATCTAACTTCAAATTTAAATGCCATGACCTCTAATTATCTTCAATATTCCTTCTTATGATCTTCAACAGGTTCTTATTGATGGAATCAGCAAGGCCATTGCCTTGTGGTTAGTAGTTTGATGAAGTGCTAAGGTAAACACCATGTTGAACAACCCATTGATTGATATTAGCTCCCACAAAAGCCATGGTATTATTTGAAATGATGGTGGAAGGAACCCCAAATCTCATAATCAAACCTTCATAAAAGTCTAATACACTGGACTCATTTGCTTCTTTCAAAGCTACTACCTATGTCCATCTTGGGAAGTAATCCATGGCAGTAAGGATCAAATTATGACCTAAGTTTCAAGGAGGGTTGATGAGGCCAATGAATTCCAATACCCATTGGAAAAAAGGTTGATCCACCAAAATTAGTTGGAGAGGTAAGGATACAAGTCTCACTTTTCCTGCAAACATATCACATTGCTTGTATTTCCTAGCCCATGCATGACAATCACTGAATATACATGGTCAATAATACCCACCTCTCATGATCTTAAGGGATGTAGTTATTTTTTAAAAATTTCCTCCACCATGTCCATCATGGAACTTTTCAATCAACCTTTCTATTTGGCTAGGTTCTATACACCTCAATAATATACCATTGATGACTTTCTTGAAAAACACACCATCAACAAAGAAAAATAGAATAGATTGAAATCTCAAATATCTTATTTTTGAAGAAATTAAATTAGGAGGGTATAAATGATCTTGTAGATACCTTACTAAGTCATGAAACCAACTAAAAGATGAGGTATGATCAACTACAACTTCTCCATCATTCAACACTAGTACTGCCTCCTTAGCCTCTTGCAAGTCTTGGGCTAGATGTTCACATAATCCTTTACCTCTAACCAGTTTTGTGACCTTGATTTCAACATCATAATCCATCACTCTTTTTAACCAACCAACTATCTTCTCATTTATATCCTTGTTCAATAGGAACTCCTTGATACTTGGATGGACAACAATTAGATGTATCATATTGTTAGATAATAAGTATCTAAAATTATTAAGAGATCTAATTACTGAAAGAACATGCTTTTCAACATAATAATACCTTGTCTCATATTATTTGAAGCCTTGACTGAATAATTCTATTGGTTGCTCCAAAGCCTCATGATTTTGTTGCATAAGAATACTTGAAATAGTGTCCACCTTAGCATAAGTGTACAAGATAAAATATTTTTATAAATCTAGATTTATGAGTGTATGTGCACTAGCTATTGTTTGATTTATCTCCTCAAAACTCTTCATCCCTTCCTTAGACCAACTAAAACTTTTATTCTTATTAAGCATGGATGTAAGTGGCTTTGCTAAAGTGGTAAAATTTGAAATATATCTCCTTATGAAATTGATTTTTCCCAGTAATATTTGTAATGTCTTCTTGTGTTTAGGTAAAGAAAGAGAAAGAATTGAGTCAATCCTTTCATGATATATGCTTAAATAATGTTTTGAAATCACATGTCCAAGAAGCTTACCTTCATGTACCAAGAAGACACACTTTTTGGGGTTAAGAAACAACCCAAATTGTATACATCTTTCAAACACTTATTTGAGATGGATCATGTGTTCATTTTCACTCTTTTAAAACACATTTATGTCATCTAAATAGACAAGAACAAACATGCTAATAAGACCATGGAATTCCATATCCATGACCCTTTAAAAAGTTAATCTAGCATTAGACAAATCAAATGGCATCTTTTTATAGGTGAAGGTTCCCCACTTTGTAGTGAAGGTTATCTTAAATTGATGTTCTTCTTTAACCAAAATATGATTGTAGCCACTATACCCATCCATGAATGACAACCAACGTGAACCTACAACCAGCTACAATGTTTGTTCAATGGATGGCAATGGGTAATGATCCTTAAAACAAGCCTTGTTCAAATCTTGGAAATCATCATAAAGTCTAATTTCACTGTTATTTTTTGTACCAAAATAATATTTACCACCCAAGTTGATTGATTTATTATAAAGATGATGGCTAATTCTATGAGCTTATGAAGCTTAGTTCTCATCAAGGCTCAAGTTTTGGATTTATGGGTCATTGCCTTTCTCTAACTGGTTTGGTTTTAGGTTCTAGCTCAAATGGTGTGTTGAGATAGACTTGGGTCAATTCCTTTAAAATTGCTATATTTCCATGCAAATACATCAACAAAGTCCCTACATAACTCAATGAAGGATTCCTTTTGTGAGTTAGTAAATACCTTACCCAATTTCAAGATCTTTCTAGTTACAATCTCAACGTTGGCATAGTGCTCTTCTTTGGTTGACAAAGAGGACTTCTCTCTGCTGAAGATTTTATCAAGTGTGACCAATCCTTTAGGCAGCTTATTATATTTTAGGTGAACAATCTAATCCCTATATTGTTGAAACAACTTTGATTGATTCCTAGAAGAGAATTCAACCTCCTCTGGTAAGAATCTGACAATTTGATTTTCATTCTCAAAGACCTACTAGTTCTTATAATTATATATAGTAAGGCCTCAAAATAAATTTGATGTGTTACTAATTTTTCTCACTTTTTATATCAGCTATAATGTTGAATTGAGCCCCTATGGCAGCCAACCTATCCACATGTTTATTCTTTTCTCTGAGCACTACCCAAATGTCAAATGCCTAAAAATATCTGAGTAAGTCCCAAAATATATGCTTAAAATATCTAATCAAGGTGTATTTACATACATTAAGTCATCTTACTTGGTTAACTTTAAATTCACTATCACTAAAAACTTGAAAAATGTTAATTCCCATCTTCCTAGCCCACTGCAAACCATGGACTAGTGTATCATATTCTACAACATTGTTTGAAAAACCAAATTGAAAATTAATGTAAGAAAACTACCTTTATTTTTGGGATATAACAACATTAATCCATCCTTGGTACCATGATTGTTCCTTCACCCATCAAGATATAGTTTTTAAAGACCATCACTAGACTCATCTTCCTTCACCATGGTTGGAATTTTTGCATCATCTTTATGAAGGCAATAAGCACCATGACCCCCTTCCTAAATTAATTTTTATGGATCATGATCATGTAAATTTTAGGTCCATTCATCAAGGAATAAATATATAACTCCATCAATAGGTTAATTAATTTCCACTTCACTAGCTTCTAGTACCTCATCCAAGATGACATAAATAGTGTTTACAACACTTGGCATGTAAGGATCTAAGTGGAAAAATGCAATGGGATTAGAATGGATAGTTACATTTGTATCATACCTGGTTTTTAACATCAAATATTTCCAATCAAATGATAGGTAGCCACCAATATTTGAGGTGAAGTCTCTGGACAAGCACATGGAAAATAAGGAGGCAAGTCCATCACCACTACATCCTACTGAATAGTGACATTTGGGCAATCATGTAATTTAAAATTAAAATTATTTATCATTAGTACTTTTTTTTTGTGATCCATCCATATGAAATACTCATTTTACATTTGGTTCATACACTAAACCAATCTTATCAATAATTTGTTTGGGCATAACAATGATACTAGCTCCACTATCCATCATATAGTTGTGGACTAGAGTATCACCAAATATCAAAGAGAGATAAAAGGGAGGTGTTTTGATTTTTTTTACCTCATGCTTACCTACCTTTACGTCTTTGTGTACTTTCTATACATGTTGTCTTATTGGCTGATCTAAATTTGCCAAGACTATGCTTTCTTTCGTAGTTGGTTTTGATGATAACTTGAGAGCTAAACGTTCTTTTATTAACATGTCCGTTTGTCTTGTGAATTCTAAGGAATCCCACATGCTCATACTAAAATTTTATCTCTTCATATGATCCACAATACTTCAAGGAATTGTACTTACCTTTGGCTACACTTTTTGAGTAGCTAGCTAATCCTGAACTAGTGGTATTTGATGAGACTTACAAACCTCTATATTCTAATTTTTATATGGTATAGGAGAAGCAAATTGATTTTAGGCATTATTAGAAACATTAGGAGGTGTACTTAAATCATGACCAAATTCTTTATTCTTCTCAATATCTATCTTCTTCGCTCTAGTCATAGCTACAACCACATTGGTTGGAGAACTAAAATCACCAAATTGATTCAAGGCCATATGATCATCAAGCTACCAATTAGTAAAAGTAGAATCCAAATGCCCTTGTCCATGATTAATCTTATGTTATTATGCCAAACCTTCATTATTTTAACCCTCTTGAAGAGAAACCTCTTCTTGAGTCATTAGAGGCATGTCTATGGATTGGTTGACCAATGCTTGATTATATACGTCATTTTGATTTGAGGGATGCCAACCTAAATTTGGCATCATGTTATTTTGAGTTGGTCTATGAACAATAGCTTTAGAGGATGATGGAGCATTTATATCCACTGTTTTATATGGCTTAGCTTGAGTGATATCTCTTTAAGCTTTATAAGATGGTCTTTATTCTCTGAAACCTTGATAGGGTGGCCTATTGTCTTTGAAATGCTGGTAGGTAGGTTGATTAGATGCTTGGCAAGGACTATTTTCTTGGTATTTCTACTTCTTAAGTTAGACAATCTCATCCTCAAAGGACTAAAACATTCCTTTGAGCTCTCCAATCTCAATTCATTGGTTAGGAGGGGCTGAAACTTGTGTTTGTGGGGCTAGAATAAGAGCCATACGAGAAGCTTGAGGGGCTGGTATAGGCTGTGTCTTGAGGAAAAAATGCATAAGAGGTCTAGGTGCTAATTTTCCAACCTGTATCAAACCATTCTCAACTCTTATGGCTACTTCATAAGCATCTGGAAAAGTGGTACCACCCATTGATTGTATCATGACACTTATGTCAGAATTGAGGGATCTTAGATAATATAAGAAGGCATATTATAGGGATGGCCTTATAAATAGAGGTATCCCAGTCCATGTTTTCTAGAATCTAAGGTTAAAGTCAGTCATGAACTCATGAGGAGACCTCTTTATGGTGGTTAGTTGTTTAACCAATGATAGGTGATCAAATTTGTCCTCAAATTTCCTACAAAAGGTTGCACCTAAGTTATCCTAGGAAGTAATGATGTTCAGTGGGAAGTTTATATACCACTATAGTGTTTTTCCTTGAAGGAAGCAACAAGTAGTCTAATAACCACGTTCTCCTAAATAACATTGTGAATTGAACAAAGGTTAGAAACATGCTTGATGTGCTCAATAAGCATGGTTTGATCTTATCCTGAAAAGAAATGGATGCTCTTATAGTATATAATCAAATTGGGCAAGATTCTATGGGCTTCCTCTGTTAAATGGGACAAACACTTGGTTTCTAATGGCCATTTAGATAGTGGAAATTTCATTATCTAGAATAATAAGTTGACCAAGAGACATTAATTAATTAATAGGGTAAGGGTTTTTCTTATTAAATCTTGTTCTTTTATAACAATTAGAAAGTAACTCAATGAATTTAAAAGGAATGTCTTTACTGGATAATCTTATGGTAACCTTTGGCATGAAAGTGTTGCCTATCTATTGCTAAGAACTATATAACTCCAAGGAATCCTTTGGTTCAAATGATGATGGGTGTCCTCTGTTGAATAAAATACTTTTCATCAGCTCCAAACTTCAGCTATGCTAAGGATAATTTATCCCATCGGGTGTGCCAAAAACTATTGTCAATTATGAGTGTGCCCTTGTGAGAATGTGTGATGTTTCTCACTTTGCCAAAACATGGAATCTATCCTAAGTTTGGGTGAATTTAGAAGGGAGATAATATATATATATATATATATATATATATATATATATATATATATATAGGGTTGTTTCCCTTGATGCACTCACTAAAACTTGTTCTTAAACCTATTAACTATTGATTATGACTATGAAAAGGGTGAAAGGGATACTTGATTACAATGGAATTGAAATGAAAACTAGGAATGAAGGTGATGCACCAATATGTATGACCAATTATGATTGAAATGAACACTTTTATGAAATGGATAAGATTTCACACATTCTCTTCACTTTAGGAATGACTTCTACAACAATGTTTCACAAGAAGGACTTGACAAACTCAATCTTTGCAATGAAGGAATGTAAAGGAATTGAATTCACCTATAATGCTTAGACTAAAGTTTATATTGACACTTAAAATGGCCTATAGAAGTTCAAATATGTTGTATGAAGGTATGAAAACTAGACAATATCATAAGAAAACAATTGCTTCATAGTGCTATATCAATGGCAAATATTATACACTTCACCAAAAAACCTATAAATAGAGGAAAAGAGCTGTTTATTTCTTTCAAAAGGTGATTGAAAAATTTGGCAGCCTTTTAGTGAAACCAAAAGCAAAGAGTGATAATAAAATTCTATAAAAATGAGTACAAAAATAAAATTAAATGATAGGAGACAAAACAACCCCAAAGTAGGGGTCTCAAACTTGGTCAATGCACATTCCTTGAATGCTAGGTAGTACTTTTTTTAACCTCATCATTCATACATGTTCTTAGGGTGGTGTAAAATAGAGACTATCATGAGTTTATGAGGTTGTTGAAAATGTCTTCTTCATGATTGGTCAAGCTTGACCACTTGGAAGGTGTCGATATCCTTGCTTGACCCCCTATATACAAACTCAAATGTCTTTATTGAAGAATTAGTCCTCCTCATTGAAAATAGGACTTTAAATCTTCATTAATTGATCATTTAAACATTATTATAATACATTAATGAGTTCTCTCCACCATACATAGGTTGTTATAAGCTCTTTAGTTCTTGTTTGACTCCTTCAACAAGCTAGGCTTTGGAAGGAAAGATGGCTTTTTTGGAGACTTGAGACCTTTTCAAACTTTTCTAACTCCTTCTAACTTATCCTTGATCTTTTATTTCCTTCCATGTGGCATATATAATATTTATTGGCCTTGACAATTTTTATTATAAGACTTATGTAATGATTTAGTGTTTTGACCCCTTGGAAAGGTCATTCTTCAACATGGTGTAGAATGAAAAAGTTGTGTATGTCTTCAAGAATGCAACTTTATTCCATCTATGGCTTCTCAATATCATGAAAAACTTATAAAAAGACAATTGAAGCCATTAATTTCCCCAAAAGACATGGTTTTGCACCAAAACCTTGAATTTCCTCTCAATCCCTTATAGCTCTACTAACAAGTAAATCTCCTTGTCTATAATAATTTGGAGATGACTATGTAAAAATAATCATATTTTTAGATACCCATTAATCTCTTACATCTCCTTACAAATTTCCATGATCAAATTCTCAGTGTACGTGTCTTTTTCAACTCATTCTCTCTCTTCCAAATTAGGCCTCCTAAGCCTAAAAAGTAAAAATCTTGCTTCAAAGATCTCCAACACATGTTAAATCACAAAAAAATGTGTGATTAACTTTCCATAGGCTATCACCTACCTTCATGTCAATTTTTGGGTCCTAAGACCTTGTGGAAGTATGTAAACCAAGAAATCACCTTGTCACCTAATCTCATTTTGAGCTTGTTTGAGATTGCTTTGGAAAATGGGTCAGGTTTGACCACCTCCAAAATATATTATGCAAGTTTTTGGGCTTTAATATCTATGAGACATACCAAATGACATCATTCAATGATTTTTAAGTTATCCCTTTCTCAGAACACCTATATAACACCAAAAGCATGAAAAAACAGGGTATTTATGGTAGTTCACACAAGTGACATTAGAATAAAAATACATGTGTATAACCTCCTTGGAGTCTTAAAAAATAGTTAAGATGTTTGAGGATCAAAATTTGGCATTATATGTGTATTTGGTGTCCATTGTCCTTGAATGGTCACAATCAAGGTTTTAGAAGGGTTTAAGACTTGTTTGGGGTCTTAACGATTGTTCATAAAGAAAAAACTACCAACTAACCTAATTCCACGTGTAAAACATTATTTAATTACCTCCTCACTTATCCAAAATGTCTCATCTCCCCATGCAAAGTGTGAGAGATGGTACGAGTATGTGAAGTTGTTCTTTGGGTGGCATGCTTAGCTCTCTTTGAACTCGAGAGAGGTCAAATTTGAATTTTGGACCTCAAAAATAATTCTCACTATTGGGAGAGGTTAAAAAACCTTCAATACATTCTTCCACATGATTCTAAATTCTTTTTTAGTGAATATTACCTCACTGTATACATCTAGTTGGTTGGTTAGGGTACTTGGGGTTTAAGCCTGTCATCTCTTTGATAGCCCTTACGAGCATCTAGACTAAAAACTAAGTTTATGTGCACCTTGAAAGTGTATTTAAACCTATTATATGTTTTTATATTGATTCCAAGGATCTCGATGATGTCTATCATACTTTTTTTTTGCTTTGAGTTCAAATAGACCCCTTGATCTCAAGACTGCCCTTTGCCAATGGAGTGGGCATGGTCTAAGACAAAATAGTGGGTATTTCCACTGCCTGTGTAACTTTTAAATTACAATTTATGCCTTGGCCCACTCATTACCACCATCTATACCAAATTTAAAAGTGTGATTGTGCCTATGTGGGCCTCAAAGATTCAATCACCCTCATGACTAGGTTGTAGGCCTGTGTGTTTTAGATTGATTGTGTACGAGGTTCAGAACTTAGTTTGCTCAATATTAATTTTATTTAATTTGGTCTCAATATGACCTTATGAACTATTTTTCAATCTAAATTATACCTCTATGTATTTTCACCACTCTATTTCATTCACAAGCTAAATACCAATGTGTGTTCTCTTGTAACTAGTAGGTGACTTTTTTGGGTCACTTGATTGCCTATGATTTGTTTAGACTTTATCATTCACAACAATGATCTTCTCCTAGTTCTTGAACTACTTTAAGTTTTCAAATAGGTTCTAATCACTTTCAAACACCTATGTTCCTCCTTTTATTGCACTTTTATTTCACACCTTCAAAGGCATGGTTGCAGGTGCTCATTAGGGATGTATATAGGAGTTTCAAGATCTTGAATTCAGTCCTTTCATTTTCCATAATGCTTGAAGGATCTAGACCAAAGGAGTTGATTCCATTATATATGCAGGGTCTGCTCATACCTTTGGTGACATTTTCAAACCATTTCTTACTTACTTCTTCTATACAAACCTATTGGTGGTCTCTTATGGTTTAACTGTATACAAGAGTTTTGAACTTACTCCTTTGAGTAGGCATGATGTTTGAAGGATCCAAAAATCTTATTCCATTTTCACTATCTTACAAGGTTTTTAAACTTCAATTTATTACATTCTCAAATCACTTGTCTCTTTCCCACTTTGTACACAGTATTGTAGATGATTAGTTGAATACATACTCAATTTCTAGTATTGTCAACAACTTGTAAGTGACCTAGTTGCTCTTTGATGGGTTATGACATTGTCTTCACCTATAATGAAATTAGGCTCTCTTTTTAGATTGGTCTTGTATGGACTTAATGTTGGTTTGATCCATAATGAATACCTATAGGTTTATGGCTTGTAGGTCACTATTGGACTACTTAGGGTTAGAAAGTCACCTCTTGAATTCTAGACGTTTCCACACCTATCAAACCACTTCACATTTATTGTCATTCCTTCAATGATACATAGAGCATATGACAAGAATTATGTCACCTTCATCTCACTATTTGAGGCAAAAGAGGATGGTTACATGTACACAATTGTACTCATTGTATGGATTGTAGGTTATATTTTGCTTTCTCTTCCTTTGATAACCTCCTTAGGTCCTCAAACTCGTCTTATACCTACTTATCATTCTTAGCAAGTTGATAATTCATCTACTTAGTGTTATAAGTTCACGTACCTAGAATTTTTACTAATAACCAACTTATATATGGTTGTAGGTGATGCTTTTAGTCTTTCTCTTCAATTTGTATAATCTTATTTTGATCTTCAATAGAGAGTGCTAACTGTAGACTAAAACATTATGGCTGAGTTGTAGATGACGATTTGGTAGACTGTAGACTAAAACATCACAACGCTTACCTCATTCTCTCAAAATTACAAGTGTTCATTGATATCATTTGAGAACTCCTAATACAAACCATTGTCTCAATAACTCTTCTCATAACACTCGTACTTCCTTAAAATAGCGCTATTCTCCTTAATTTTTATAAGTGATCATTATACTCTCTGTGTATGGACTAAGGAGGGATGGGAGATTGGTTCCAAGAAATTGAAATGACCCTCATTAACCTTTCGTATTCACAACTAGATTAAAGAATCATTAACTTTCCATAAGGAGGCTTGAATAGTAATGAAAATAATAAATGATCCATTACCTTAAACAATGCTAACTTACCTTAGGCTCTGCTAAACTAAATTTTAAGGAGGTTTTATTGATGTTTTTTTTGTACCTTAGAGATAAACTAAACACTCTCATCTTCTTCAAATAGATTATACCACTTTCAAGGTTCATTTAACACCTCATAAACATATTTATGAAGACACCAAGTCCCTTCTATCAAATTAGTAACACAGTCATATACATAATACTTTAGTGTTATTTAGGAGTTTGAGGATCCAAAGAGGTCATTTGTTCTTATAGTGCCACTGGTCATCTTGAAGATTACTATGAACATTCTCAAACAATCTCATGATTTGGAAACAAACCTCTATTTCTTGTAAGATGTAATCAAGGTTCTATAATTTACCATGATATGCTTCTCACCTACTGCTGAGAATGCCTACAAGAGAGATTCTAAGTTTTTAAGAGCATAATCTTAAAACCATCCATGGAATGTCCTTCCAAAATAAAGCAAGATTTCCTCACATTTTAGAATCCCTTAAATATAATTTAAACTCACTAAGATGCTTTCATACATTGAGAATCTCATTAGACCTATTACTATACCTTATGGAAGGGCCAAATGAATACCCAAACTATCTCAAGAGAGACCTTTTCAAGATGAAGGTATCTAAAAATTATGCTTGGATGAAAGAGATGTATTGTACATAAAACATGAACTTGAAAATTCCTAAAAATGAATATATTAAATTGATATATCAAAATTACTTGAAAACTACCAAAACTCAAGTCAAGATAGGCAACTATTTTTTTGTCAAAAATCCTCTTATCAAGGCAAAGTAGCTAATGATTCAAAAATAAAATAAGTTCTAAAGTGAAGAAATGGAGATAAGCCTGAACCTTGTTTGAATGACTAGGTCATAGTGACCCCCTTACACTCTTAGCAATTATTCATAAATATGGGGGGATTAATTTGATAACCAATGCCACTAATTTGAATTTTTTAGGGTCCTTATCATTTAATAATATATTTAAACTTGAATCTCTCTCTCCTACCTATACTGAGCAAAAATTGATGGCCCTTCTAGAGCTGCCAATGAGATCGATATGAGAGATAAATTGGTTTTCTTGATTTTCAGACCTAAAACCTATTCCAAATCATTTTTTTGACCTTTTAATAGATAAATAAGGTTCTAAATGTGTTTGAATCCGAATTTCAGCTTGAAGAACTATACAAATGGTCTCAAAATAGGCCTTTTTGGCACTAAAACTACTAGAATCACTTGAGAAGTCTGATGAAACTGATGAAAATTGTATCTATTATAATTTTAATGTTTGAACAAGTACACATTACCCATATTCTAATAATATATTACCATTCACATGCAAAACCTGCTCTAAAAGCCATAAAATGACCCAAAATGCAGTAAATTGGGTCATGAAGTTAGTTAAACATGTCACCAACCAGTTTGAAAAATTATATAGCATGAGATGACTTTGAATCAATCCATAAGGCCTCTTACGATGTTTTATAGTCTTAACATCTCTTGAAACAAACTAGAACTGGTCAATAGGTGGTTAGGCAAGTAAATGACCATGATGATCAAAACCTTAATTTCATCAAATCTACCTTAAACTCTGCTAAATAGGGTTTTGGATGATAATTTAAAGGAAATTACAAGACCAACTTACTAATTAATATGGCAAACAACATAATAGGTAAAGTTTTAAATGATAGGGGTGATAGTTTGACCTATGAGGTCAAACTTGTTAATAGTGAAATTAAACCCTATTTAAAAATAAGTCTTAACATCATTGATACCATGCTATCGACTTCCTCTTAGAAGATAAAAATCCATGAAAAATATGATTATTAAAAATAATGAATTTGATTACACTTCAAGTGGGTACTATTGTAGCAATTATGTTGGGCTTATTTTGCTTCTACAAGAGCTTCAATTTAGATTTGGGAAATATTTGGAGACAAGATTAAGTGGAGTCTCTTCTGAGCTCCCATGGCCAATGTGTAATTTAATTAATTATTAATGTCCACTAGAGGCCAAAAATGGAAATGGGATTGAAAAATATATTACATAAATTTAGGTTTGTAAAATATATAGAGAGAAACAAAAGAAAATATTTATGAAAATCAGTTAATCTAATATTTGACAGTAATAAATATTGAAATTATAAATATTAAAATATGGTAATTGATATTTGATAATATTAATATTTATTTATCTTCACTTTACATGACTTGTGTGAACATACATAACTCTCATTCATCATTTTATCACATTCATATGTCTTCTAGATGTTTAACCTTCTCAAGTTTCTCTTAGTCACCTACAAGAAATCCCACAGTCCGTGTCAAACTAGTTAATTATCATGCTCAAACATCTCTAGATCATCAGATCAATATTCATGTCTCATGGAAAGTAACATTAAACTTAGAATACATTATCTAAGTTTAACAGTTTTGTCCCACACCTAGCAACAATCACATTTCAAATTCAAATCATTTATATGAAGTAAGTCATATATTTAACATGTTAGTATTATGAGAAAGTACTCAAAGAGTCATTATAAATACAAAATAGGTATAAGGCTATTAGTCATATAGTATTTATATATTAAGCACTTACCAAGCATACTAAAAATCTTGTACATTCAAGAGGGTTGCCCCATTATTCTTAGTTTATTAATTAGTCACTAGGAGTAGGTCTTAGCTAAGTTTCAAGCACTCAAGATCCAAGCTAAAGTTTCCAATTGCCAAGTATCAAGGGATAGATTATAGGGTGTATCCATTGAATGAGAACTATTACACACATTTAATAATGGGGATAACTACATGCAGTTTGTCTTCCCTCTTTAGAGAATTGGATATGTAGGCAATGTTTAACCATTCAACGAGGAATGGTTGAAGTCAACACAACCCACATTTCATCCTCTTTTGTAGGTTTTAAGTGAAAGAGAGGTTTCTAATATTTGTACACATCATCAAACCTAAAGATCACACATGAAGCTGAAAGATAAGCATACACACTTCATTGTACCAAAACAAAGAAGCAAAATCTATAAAGACATAACCATCAAACTCAAAAAATAATGTCAAAGTATAACACTTAAATGTTAACGGTAGTGTCCAAGCAAACCCAAAACTCCAGCTCCTGATTAGAGTGACTCATAGTGCAATCTCCTCCTTTCATGTCCACTACATGTAGTCTTAATCATGCATAGTATAGTGAATCATTAAATATCTTATCCTCTTTAGTACTTTACATATTTAACAAGCTATAGTGTCAGATTAGTTTCAAGATATTACATTAGATTTGCACTTTATTATATCTCTCAATATTTGAACTGATTACATTAGTTTATATCTTATTAGGGTTAAGAGTAATCCAAAATATGATAAAACATATTAGTAAACCCAAATATTGTATCAAACATAACCAAACCCTAGGTTGCCCTTAGGGTTTCTTCCTCCATTTTAGGGTTTCAAAAATTTGTATATAAATATGACTTTTTAATTTCAAATTTGTATTGATCCATACAAAATACAATTGATATTTTTCATCTTTTGGTCCTAGTTTTCTACATACTTACATGTTTTTATATTATGGCATCTAAAATAGCTAGTTCCCCTATCCTTCTAAATCAAAGTGTTAGATTAAGTAGTTTACATATTGAGCATAATCAAATTCCGTTAGTTTCAGCTAAAATGGTTAAATTAAATGCAATGAATGTTCACTCTTCTTTTGATGTTGTAATTATCAATGAATATGTGCAAATAAATGATTATGTTGACATGCCTAATGTAAAACATGAGAATTAAGATAATCATAAAAACTGAGATCGAATTAATCATAATGACCTTAATGGGGTAGACCATAACCAAGTTAAAGTCTTATAAAATTTTTGATATATAATTCACCAAAATCTTCAAGAATTGGAAAAGGATTTATAATTAATCCTAGCATCCAAATTTGCATATAAATCTAAGGTGGTCACATCAAAGGAATAACTATATGGGCCTTTTATAGTTATTAATATGTTAGGTGTCAAGTTAGTATTCATATTCATTATTCACAAGTCACTATTCATGGTGATGTGGCATGTGGGTGATGTGACACGTAGGTGATGTGGCATGCAAGTGATGTGGCATGTAGGTGATGTGGCTAATTGGTGATGTGGTAGGGCCTATAGAGGGTCATTTAAGTGTGATTAGGTTGATGTGATAGGAGTGGGGCATAAAAATCCACCAAGGCACATGGGTTTGTCATGTGGTTAAAAATACAAAGGGTTAGGTATGGGTCAAATATATAAAGGACCCCATGGTTCACACATGTGGAGAAAATCAAAAGGTGATTGCAACACCTTTTGGACTTTGGTGTGCACATGGAAGATGAAGACAAGAGTTTATTGTTTCTAATTTCCCTCACATATGGAGTGGGAGACAATGTTTGGAGTCACATTTAAGTGTATTAGATCTTGTCTAAAGTGGATGCTCCACTTTGTTGACCCTTGCACATGAAGACAAACATTTTACTATTGATCACTAGTGCCCACATGAAATGTGGCAAATTTGTTAGGCCGACTATGATGTTACACTTTCCCCCTCTCTCTTATTGTAATGTTTTAGATTGAGGGTAAAAGCAGGTTTTGAAGGGGCCCCGAAACCCTATTACAAAGAGCGAAAGAGAGAATGTCAAAGACCACAGGCAAAGCCTAAAAAACACTACAAGTAAGTAGCAAAAACAGGTTTTAAATGGTCCTGGAACCACTAGATAAACATCCGGTCAAAACCCAGAAAACATAGATCTGGTAACACAACAGTCAAAAGATAACAAAAAAAACAAAGAACAGTACCAATTTCAAAACCAACAAGAAGGACCAGATTATTCATCCAGTTCCAATATCAAGTTCATGGCTTCTTTTCCTTTCAAAACAGTTTCCTCGGTGGTAGCCTCCAGCAGAGCTCCTTTTTGTGTATCTTTCTTTCTAGAGCTTTGCCTCATCCTTTTGCTGGGACCCTCAAGTGCTTTGGTCTCCTCATTGGCTCATTTACCTATATTGATAGCAGCAGCACAAATGTTGGATGTTACTTCCTCCATTTTCTTTCTATTGTCCTTTATAAGTTCTCAGAGGTTGTTTTCATAAGCTTTGAGCTTGACTGAGATCTCGCTTAACTGATTTTCCATGTTGTTTATTTTGTTCCAAGCAATTTTCAGGGAATCTTCCAAATTTTCCGCTTTTCTCTTGAGATCCATGATCTCCCTGCACATCCAGGAATCGATTTGGGAAGATGCCTCTACCTTACAGTTAACCCAGGTCATAGGAGTGTATGTTTCATCATTCTGATTCTTCCCTCTCCAGTCCTTAGGCTTTTTATTAGGACTATTCCTGGCTTCTTCAAAGATATCTTCTTGACTCTTTTGTTCCCGCTCCTTGATTCCAGATTGTATTTACATATTCTTATTTTGAATATCATCCTGATCAGATTTTTCCTTTTCGTTCTTAGAAGTTGGGTCCTCAACAGGATCTTCCTGGTCAAATTCTTCCTCCGACACATTCTGGTTTTCCTCCGTATCTACAGTTCTATTAGCAGAATCCTCCTCAGTATTCACTTTATCTTTTTCAATTTCCTCAGAACATTCTTCATCATCACTTGAGTTAGTATCCCAGCTTTCAGTTCCTTCTTCTTCCTCCAGTTTTTCCTTCTCGGGTTCTTCAATTTTATCCTGTCCCCTTTCTTCTTCTACATTCTGCTGTTTAGGACTGGGGGACTTGAATTTGCCTCTCCTAATAACTCTTTCATTCTTTTTATCTCCTGACACCTTATTTTTCCCCTGTTTGCGGTACTTAACCAGTGCCCTATTCTTACAGTAGCCTTCAATAAGCAGAATAAGGCCTTCATGGAGGATAGGGCGCATTTCCTTTTTCCTATGTGCATATAAGCTTTGGACCAGGGAATAGCGAAGATAAAAAGGAAAAGACAGACTAACCTTATGCCTGAAATGGTTGAGGAAAACAAAATGGAACTTGTGCACTCATTTGCTTCTTCCGTCTAGGATGAAGTACTCCCTTATACAGCTTAAGACATCCCTCCATATCCCTTTAATCTAGTCCAGCTCATAGAAATCCCCATTTTTGACTAGCTTCTGCTCTTCCTCGTCCGTTTTGGGGAACTTACAAAATGCCTCGTTCAAAATGCTTGTTTGCTTGGAAAATTTGAGTCCATCCATTGGCAACCCTATAACCTCAGCAATAAAGTCCTCAGTTAAGTTTACTGATATACCATGCAAGGTGACCCTTTCATCAGACCAATTTTTGAAAAAGGCCGTCGTGATATGTGGTTTTGAGCCATGGAGTCTTTCCATGTAGCTCGTAACTTTTCCTTTCTATAAGATTCTCCAGACTTCATGCTTCTCTCTCCATACTTCACAGCTCTTGGGTTCCTGTTTACGGGGTTCTCCCTTCCTTTCACGAGCCATACTCATTTTCTTCAAATCCCTTTTGCTGTGGACTTTGCCCTGAAACCTCCTGCTGTCATATTGATTGGGAATTCGACTTTGAATGTGCTTTTTCATGATCCGTTTATCCCTCTTTAGGGCCTTGCTCTTTAATAATTGAATTCCTTTCCCCATGCTGCCACTCCTCCTACTCATTATAATTTTATCATCCTTATTGTAATGTTATATAAGGATAATATTTCTTTTTTATTTATCATCCTTAGATAGATCAATCTTGGATCCTTGCAAGCTTGGGCTTGCATGCTTATAGAGAGGTAGATCCTGGAGGCCATATTACTTGGCTTACCTAGATGTTTTGTGTGTAAGCATAGTATGCATGCTTGGAGGTAGATCCTAGAGGCTATGTAAGTTTGGCCCTCCTATATGAATTGTATGCTTTATTGTAAGCATGGATATACTTAAGGTTGGAGGTTAGAGCCTAGAGGCATTGTATGCATGGCTCACCTGAATGCTTGTTTGTTAGCACTGTAAAAGGAGTTATTGGAGGAGTTGTTGTAAGAGTGGAGTTGTTGAAGTAATGTATTTTGGAAGGTACCATTTTCCCCATGGTTTTTCCTTGCAAATTGCAAGGTTTCCATGTACATCTTGTGTAATGTTTTCCCTCTTGTCTCAAGTTTTTTAGTTTGTTTTATTCCACATTATTTACTTACACTTTAGGATATAGCTTAATGATCCTAACATGTGGTATAATATCTTTTATTCCTAACATAATAAATATCTTAGAAGTACCAATTTTACCATGGGTGTTTAGACAACTACTATTATTAGTATGCCTACATCTACTCCCTTGGTTACATGTCTTGCCCACCCAAGGTGTGTTGGCAACAATAAGGTTTCTTGTGATTTACCATGCCTATTTCTACGCATCCAACCTATGTCAATCCTAAAATAACTATGCATAGTTTATCATCAACCTTGCATATTACATGATCCCTTAATCATACTTGTTTATCTCTATAGGCTAAAGTGTTGCATTTAGATCAAGGTGCCTCTAGAGCTAGTCATTCTACATATTTGCATGATTTGCTTCACAATACATTAGTCCTATAAATTTGAGCCTAACCTTTACCTGTGGGTTTTTTAGCTCTTAAGCTTCCATTATATGATGGTAAAGGTGATTTAGAGCAACACTTCTTATCCTTCCATGAAATATACTTGGATTAAGCATCCAATGATAAATTATTAACCAAGTTATTCCATACAGTGTTAAGGATTATGTTTTACAATGGTTTATGATCTCCCATGCCAATCATTAAGGAAATTAAATGCTTTGGTACAATTTCTATCAACATCAGTGAAAATCTAATTTATGCTTAAATTTATATACTTGAGCAAGCATGCAATTATCCATTTAGTGACTATGTACTACAGTATAAGACCATGCTATCAAGATAACCAACCTTATGGTCAATAATGAGCTCCAAGACATCTTCAAGCAAATTTTTCTTGTAACATTCCATGATTTTATTGTATTCTATAAATTCAAGTATTTTGATGAGCTATGTCATACATTTAAATATCAAGATGTAAAGCTCTTAGCTTTAAACAAACTCAAGGACAAGCCTAACTTCAACTTGTAATTTTCAAAGAAAACCAACATACAAGATTAAATCAAATGATACCAAGAATGAATCTTAAATAAAAATTAATGCAGTATCAAAACCTATAAATTGGCTTATCTTATCGACCCCATCAAAGAGGTGGATTTCATGATTACTCAGCCTCCTCATGTGCTCATGCAAAAGATACTCAAATTGCAACCTTATATCTCTTCCTCCACCATAAGAGGTCGATATGAGCCAAACATTACCTAATGATTATGAAAATAATGTATATTGTGACTATCACTGATGTGTTGGACATTCTTCTATTTTACCCTATTTTAAATTATACAACCCTAACTAAGATAGAAACTTGAATGTTATTTAGATTGTAGAATATGACTCTTAAGCATGAATTTGAATGTAAAATATAAAAATTAATTTGACAAGTGTCATGTGTTAAATATAAAAATTACTAAAGGGATATAGGATAAATATGTAATTAGATTTTTACTACCTTTTCATCATTCGTAGAGGTTAAACTAGGGTTTATAAGAACGTAGAATAATGTCAACAAGCTGTATGGTGAAAATCAAGGTCTCATAACTACTTGGATACTATATAAGACTTCAGTTGCTTCCATATGACAATAGTCTTCACTCTTGAAAATTATGTCCCAGAAGGTTTTGGTGCCTAAAAAATCTAGGATGCCTTTGCTTATGTCAGTAATGCTTGTATGTGTGATATTGATGTTTGACTGTGCATGTAAATCTAGAATCATTCTCCTCATTAAAACCTTAGGTCTACTTGTGAAGGATAAAACCTTGTAAAAGTGAGAAAGTGTAGTTTGGTTGATATGATCCTAATCACCCCCTTTGATGTTTGACTATTGTTTAACCTTAAATTTAGAAGTGCGTATATATGGTTAATAAAATATAGAAAATCTTAATCATGGGGATGATAAACTAATCTATAGCAGGGAAATAAATTACAAACTTAGATAAATTAATATTTTGAATGATAAAATTAAGATATGATAAATATAGAAAGTACCAAATTTGAAAGATGTTCAATTGATTATAATACCAAAAAAAATAATACTTAATTGGGTTTACTGTGCACATATAGATTTGAGTTGGGAATAGGTATAAGTATGTAGGATCAAGATTCTAGATCAATCATTATATTTTTTAAATTGTATTTCTATAGCTACGGACACTACCATCAACACTAGTGTTTTAACGTGATGTATGTGTCTAATATGAAATAATGACATAATCTTAATGTGACCAATTAGAACCTTATGATTTTTTTTTGCCTTTCTGATTATTTCTTCAAATCTTGTGCATAGATTGTCACCCTCCTCTTATTAATCAAACCCTAACTCTTTCACCTTAGGTATTCATACCTTGCCTAAAATGGGTTAGTGGGTTCATGGTATTGAATTAATTCCAAATATCCCTCTATTAATGTGCATTACCTACATAGCCAATACTTTGAAGAGTGCCTCAGACATATGTAGTTGTCCCCTAAGTGTTGGCTTGTGTGTGCACAAGGGTGTAATATGCTATAAATAAAGAAGGGCAATGATATATATTGTAACTTGGAAAATATCGCTTATGGGTTGTTTTTTGAATGCTTCAAACTTTTAATATGACTACTCCTAAGATTGATAAATAAATATGATGAATAAGGTAAAATAACTTAGTTGTGTGATTTATTGAATAAGCTTTGATAGGTGCTTGCTTGGTATTTGATAGATGAATAATGAGAAGGCTTAGATTTATATTTATACAATACCTTTTAAAAATATCTCATGATAGGGTTAATTAAAATAATTAGACTGACCCATGTATTTTTATTAACTTTAAAATTGGATCAATTTTGGCAACTGGACACTAAATAAGGATGTGGACACTACTATTGGCAATAGTATCCCTCTATGGCTGGTAGTGTCCAGGGAGATAGAAAATAGGTATGAGTCTAAAACTAATTATTAAAGATGTTAATTAGGTTTTAATATTTTTGTGTAGTATAGGAGACATGGTTCATCGAAATTATATGTTCGAACAAAGAGATAAGCATTTAGGCATTGTAAGATGGTGAATGCGAGCCTTTCTGGAACAAAAAAGTATAAAAATAAAGGTTATAATCCTGATAGGTATTTTCCAAGTATACATGACTGAGATTCTATATAAATCATATTTTAGTATCTACAATTGCTACCTATGTATACAAAACTCTAAAGAGGAAATTCAAGCCATATGTAGTTCTTCCCCTTAATGTGATTGTGTAATTATGTTTTTTCACTATAATAATGTACCTATAAATATGGATTTGATCTTGAAATTGTTGATTTTTTACCTAGATTTATGTGCATCTAGCTTGGTTGATTATTTCTCCTAGTGACTAATTTTCAATTTGAAAGGAATATGACAAATTTGGTCAATGTGTAGCAGTGTATAGATGCTTGATAGATAAGTGCCAGATGATAAAAATACTTGACCTTGATTTGTATTTATATGCATTCAATCGAGTAATTTATCACACCATCGACATGTTCGGTGAATGGGTTAGCCTATGGGAATGATTTAATTTTGAGAAATCATCATTGATAGACAAAGGATGGTAACGTTAACCTTGGGACAATTTCAAGGACGTTATTGTCTGATTCTAACATTACTATCTAGGAGACAAGGATGTAAATGTGGTGATATATAAATGTTTGAATAGGATATTTCATTACTTTAACATAAAATAAAAGGTTCCTAGAGGTGACTGATAGCAACTTAGAATGGATCGAGTGAATAACTAACATGCAAGTATGTGGGAATGATGAATAAGAGTTATTTGGAGTTGCACAAGTCATGTAGGATAAGTGTAGGTCAGGATAGACATTGTCAAATGTCAAATACTAGATTTTTATATCTACAAATTCCCCCCTTCTATTCTAATATTACAATGCAATTAAAATTATAGAGTGAAAAGATAAATATATACTTAAGTGTGTACAACACACTTTGTATTTTGGAGAAGGTTCTAAATGTGAAATTTACACCAAGAGAAACCTATAGTAAAAATGTAGTAGCAAATATCCATATAATGAGTACACACGTATGTGAGTAAACCATGTTTCCATGTAACTTGTTGGAGATGATGCTTCTTTGTCGAAGCATTGAAGAATTGTGATTCATCATTGAAACACTTGGAGAACATTGAAAAATTGAGGGTGACCAATTTCCAATCTGGAATTTAATTAAGAGAAGGGCCATGAATTAGAAGCCAAATGTCCCAAACCCACATGTAACTAATCCAACAATGTTACATCTCGATTCTTCACTAAGCAAACTTACTTGATTAACCGTGGATGTTTATAGTTAGTAATTTGATTTGGTTTTTTTTACTAAGCTATGAGTTATATGTTGTTATAGGATAGCTGAATATTACTTAGATTACATGATTACATTTTAATGAGTTAGTTGTAGTGTATATTATTACATTATGATCATGTTAATTTGTTATTTCAATATTATTTTGTGATGTATGTATGTTATAGTGTTATGGACTAACTACCTATTTGTCATGAGTTGGACATAGGAGAAATTTATCCTTTAGAGGTTGACAGAGGGAAAGCATCATCAGAGAGGGTGACGTAGATGGAGATGTTAAGGGATGATAGAGAAAATGGCTAGATTCTTGCACACACCATATTAGTTAGTACATGTTATATGCATAATTGAATGGTTAGCGTAACAAGTTTTGATGGTGTTTACATTTAGATAGTTGTTTACACATGGTTAGGTGTGTGTTAGCTTAGTTTAATACTTACATGAAATTTACCTCTTGTGATTGCATTGTAGATGTTATGTGTAAGGTTAAATACATAATGTTGTAGACTAATTATGTGGTGACTAATTAATTATTCTTTATTAAGGTATTTTGAAATTATAAAAAAAATATTAATTTTTATAAATTAGTAAATAAAGGAAGAAAAATAAATAAAACAAAAGGGAATAAAACAAGTGAGAAGGAAAGTAACTAATTAGGAAAAGAAGAGAGAAAAACAAAATGATAAAAAAACATGAGATAAAAATAAATAAAAAGAAAAGGTAGCTTCCTTAAAGCGTCGTCGTCATGAAAATAAAGGAAGGAGAAAGGAGGGCATAATTTTGAGAGAATAGTGTGGAATGTGGAAGAAAAAGAGACATACAGAGAATGAATGAGAGCAACATAAAAGATAGGAGATCCTTTGTTTTCAAGAAGGCGCTGTTGAGGTAGGTGTAGTTTTAAAATTTTGTGTGAAATGTGTTTTATAATATAAAATAGTTTGGTATGCTATTGTTACAAGACCAAGACCTGGAAAGCATAGAAAAAGTATAATTTGGTTGGACTGTGTGTTTATATATATATATATATATATATATATATATATATATATCAACCTATTTTTAATATATATTATATTGAGTATATAGGGCAATCTAAATGTATAGATCAAACTTTTTACCTAGGTGTATACATAGTGAATTTAATAGTTAATTACAATGAATCGATTAGATTATATACAACAAAATAGATGGAATATATAAAACAAAATTTGATTAGAATACATACATCAACTATTATATATAGCAAATTTGAGAAAACATATATGGGTGCAACAAACTATGAAGTATATACACATCGAATTGAGTAGTGTACTCACAATGCATTGAAAAGGATATATATAGTGCGATGATAGGTGTATACTATAGATATGATATATGTACACTGATCAAAACATTTATATATGTACAGATAAATTACCACCACATTATTTAGGATAGATTCTTCAAAGACTAAAGCATAGAGGTTAGTATCACAACCTAGTTCCTAAAAGATAGCTAATATTGTGACTGGGTTTGTCGTTGAGATGAGAGCACCAAACATCAAACATTCTTGATATAGTACCCTATACATCAAAAAAAAATATAGCCCTCCTAGATAAACTAAAGTTCCAGTCACAATTGAAGCTAATAATGTTCCCACAATGGCAATTGTGATTGTTGCACCAAAGTTTGAAAAGAATAGTTTAGGTTATAGATTACAACTTGATTGAAATATTATGGGCCATAACAGAAGCAAAAATAAAAACTCTTCACAAAAGTTTGCCAGACCACCTCTTATTTGAAATGTAACTTGAAATGTTTGTTATAGGTTTCTAAGAGAATGTTCATATGATACTGTATATTCATGTGTTGTTATGGACTCATTAACAAGAATTCCACCAAATCAAATTTATATACTCTGTTATCTGATTGAAAACCCATAACGAGGTCAAAAACAAACATATGTTGTCTTAGGTTTCTAAATAGAATAGCATAATGTTCATGTGTTTCATATGATCACAAACATTTTCTTCCATGTTTGAAAAGAGAATTGAAGCATTGGCTTCATAAAGATAATAAAATATATGGTAGCGCAACACATGGCTAAGCACAAAGGAAAGAATGAGCATCTATGGATACTAATATAAAATTAGTAATTAGAACATTGTATTATTATATATGGACCATAGTAGTGCCCATATGCTGACATATTAACATTTGCATTATGATCCCGATTAACATATCTAATCATATCCTACTTATTATTATGAAAATAATATCGATGTATCTATATGTATGGTTATTATTATGAAAATCATTACGTTAAATCTATTTGCATTATGATATAGGTTATAATTTGTATTATGATCCAGGTTACCATATCCTAGTTGTATTATTATATAAGTCATATTATGTTGTCTAGTGCCCATATTCTGATATATATTAATTGCAATATTTTTGGTTATAATATGGTGAAGAATAGTTGGTCCTGACATTATTTCATATATATGAATAAACAACAGAATTCTTGTATCATTATTTATATACTTGTAAATGTGGGAATGCTTATATACAAAAGATAATATGTACCATTTGTATATGTGGATATAGTTAAGGATATAATGATTGTTGAATCATATGAAGACATTGATTGGAGTTACAGACAACTAGCAACATTTATGTATAGTATTATATAATGATAAGCACCCATACAAAATACATGTTATGATTATAGTAAAATGTACTAAAACATATAAATAGGAAATACGTCAACCTAAGGGTTTAGGTACTCTTATAAGAATATAACATATATTGGTATATTGAGTCGTGTGCCTATAGTCGTATTAACTGTTAAAAGCTAGTCATAGGATTTTGGGAGTCAGGAAACTATGTCTACATGAATTTAGCCCCTAAAAACATAACAAGATGTATAAATTAAATATCTTGTCCATGCATGTATAACTTGGATTATGAGATATTTGATTCCTTAAAATTGTTATGTGTTACATTTTAAGTCACCCTTATTCAATTTTTCATGAAATTTTCTTAAACAAGAGTCGACTTATCATTTTTCCCTTATTGGTCATATCTTTGCTTATTAAGTTGGCTCTTTATTTTTAAATTTCACCCACCTATCATCTTCTGTGTGTGAAATTTCTAAAGAATTGAACCTTTGAACTTGAACCATTCTCAAAGTTCAAGAATTCAATGGTTCAATGGGTTCAATGATTTAATGTTTCTCAAAGCGAACTGTTTATCCCTTTATGTATTTCAATTATGTTTTTAAACCTTCTCATTAAACTTGAACCCTTTTTCGAGGTTCAAGAGTTCAACGATTCACTATTTCAAAGTTCAAAGTTTTTTGAAAAGTCATGTGACTATTGGTCAGTCTGTGTAGTTCATCTCATATCTCTGAACCTTCAAGTTGAACCACATTCCAAAAGTTAATGGTTCAAGGATTTAGTAACTACACTCTCATCTCACCTCGAGGCTTTCTCTAAGTCAAAATTAGCAGGAGATTTAGAGGAGAATATATCTGAAACTCATTATGAAGCAGAAAGTTTTAACTTTCACAAGGTTATGGATAATCATTATTCATCAAGGTCGCGAATGAAGAATGCTTGCCATTAATGTATATGTCAGAGTTCATGTTTTATCAATCATTTTTAACACGTATTGTTTTAGTTAATAATTATTTGACCTGGTTAATGTCTGTATCAAGAGAGAACAAGCCAAATTTAACAAACAAACATATTGGGTGATGCAAAGGAGAATAGCACAGGTGGTATAATATTTTTGTTTCCTTAATTTGCAATGATTTTAGATACATTTAAGGTGAGTTCTACTCTTACTATAAGTTGTTTCCATTACTTGGTTGGAAATAAGAATCCTTTTGAGTTTCTAACATTGTTTAAGAAGTTCAAAACATTTTTTTCATTATATCCTCCGACCTGTAGCTATGAAATCTGCATGTCTTTGTTACAAGCATGGTTCTGGTCTCATCTATTCTCTTCCTAAATTTGGAAACACCTCTCTGGTTCAATATGACTTAAAATAGTTTAGGGAGAGGGATACAAATCCTGTGCCAACTCCTATGATGGCGAAGATAGTAGAAAGTGGTTTGGTCGAAGCTGTGGCCTTTCCCATGGCTGTGCAGTGCTCTGAATTAGTTTTAGAGTGCATTAATAGATATGAACCCCAAAATAGGTGTATCAATACTACAATTGGTAATGTTTTAATTTATATCAATAGACAACCCTAATGTCTATGATGAGAATTCTATCCAAGGAACCATATTCTGACCTCAATATTACTTCTTTCTATGGTCATTTTTCACTAAAGAAAGCAAAATACAGGAGCGTGATCGCAAAGAATTGGTTATTGAAATTCCAAAAAGGGGGTTCAATTGCCCAGACCATTGACAAGAGATCACATGATTCCAGAAGTAAAAGAAATTATGGTGTTACTACACAGACTAAAGGGCAATGCTCAGGCATATTATTGGGAAGACTGGATGTACTTTTTCATACATGTGATCCTCCAAGGAGAGCAATATTTGGACTGGGCAAAAAATTGTAGCTGAATGTTTGCATCTAGGTCTAAGTAATTATTTGGGGAATAAATATTTTTATATGTCTTCATACCTATTCTATTTCCTGGTGTCTACAAGACAATGGGTAGGGCTACCTCATGCGCCCTTGGTTGAAGATAGCAAAATTTATTACTATTATTCACAATTACAGATAGATAAGTGCTATGAGAATTACAGGAGGGTTAATGATATTTTTACCAAGAGAATGACTTATGAATTAGTAAACATCAATGACAGGATGTCTAATGAGGCTATGTAGCTGATCAAAATTTATGGTAGTTTCTTTATTTAGTTTTCCAAGTTCACTTATATCATATTTGGGGGTTTTGATGGTGAACCTTTGAAGTTACCTAAGTATGTTTTTGATCATTTTTTGTTGATAGAAGTCTGCAGACAATTAGCACATGTGGATAAAAAATTCCCAATGAAAAAGGAATCTGATATATCTTTTCCCATTGAACTTGGAAATTATTCATGCCAGTCAATATCTGATGCTTTGAATTTAGAAGTGGATCTTAAAAAAATCAATTTTTAGTACTTCACTGCTAGATCCCAATTTGACAGCAAAGGCTTTGACAAGGATAACTTGGATTTTGGAATAGGGTTTTCACATATTCCTCAATTAGAGGATTATTAAGAGGATTATTCATATGAATTTGAGGTCAGAAGAAGATTGTGGTATAGGTTCTCCCTAGGACAAATAATTACCCTTAATTTAAATATGGATATTTTTGGAATTTTTGATAATGAAAAACAAGTGATTGATCTATAATTTAAATAGATAAAATAATCACCTATTCCAGAAATTGATTGGGATAAAGATGAAGAAGATAGGATTGAGGTTAAGACCATCCCGATGATTAAGAGAACCAAGAAATGGTTGAGGGAACAAAAACTGGAGGGAGTTCAAAATAAATTTTCCCAACAATGTGCATCAATGGTTGAATTACCATCCCCAATAAGCTCCTCTAACCAGCGTATTGCTATCTATGGTGCAGGTACTTCCAAGTCAAAAACTAGAAGGGGTCCTGTTATCAAAGAATCCAAGAAGGCCCTTACAACTATTCTACCTCCTCGTGTCACTAGATCAAGGACTAAAAGTAGGAGAAAGATTTCTGAAAGAATAATTATGGATTTAAATTTTGAAGAGGATTCAGGAGAAGAAATAGGTGATAAAGAGTCTAATTCACCAATGGTAGAGGAGGTTAGTGTAAAACAATAGACAGAGGTTATTTTTGATTCTATTGACCTAATGATGATTTCAAATGTGCCTTCTGATCAATCAAATCTTGGTAAAGAAGTCTCAGCCTTTGCACCCAAATGGCTTGAAATATAGATCAATGATAAAAGAAAAATAGTCCCATTTTCTTTGCCATTGGAGGACATAGTGAGTAAGTGTTTAGGAAAAACTCCTAAATCTAAGAAATGAAAAATAACATCTAGGGTAGGTATTAACCCTAGTACTAGGAACTGGAGTGTATAAATAGCCCTGTTGATAACTAATGAGGAGGTTCAAGATCCTACAGTGCAATATTTCATGATTGAAAAAATAGATCTTGGGACTGCTTCAAGAGCCACAGATGTGCATCATCTTGAGTCATCCACCAAAAAGATAGTCAGTCAAACCTGGAAAGATGAGAAAGATAAAAAGGAGTTGAAACAGACCTTGTACTCAATGGCAGAATACATCGATGTCATTCAAAATCTAAATCCACAACCATTTTCATAACTACCCCTGTCTTTCAACCCTAAATCTCTGATTAATCAAAAAATGTTGGATCAAGTAAATAGAAACAGAATGGTAACCAAGGTATTTGATGATTATTTGGACTGTATTATACAGAAAGGTATAGAATATATTCATGAATTAAAAAATATATATGATCAAACCACAACTACTATTGAAGACTTAAAGACACAAAATGCTTTGTGGATAAAAGATGAAGGCAAATGGATGAATGTGATGAACCAATTTGATGAAGTATAGAAGTATGGGATAGTAAGGTTTTTGTCAGAAAAACATTTGACAAGTATGGATGAGGATGTACTATATGTAAGTAAGAAAAACATCGAATAGAAGAATTCAGTATCCTGATAAGGGCGAATAGAACTCACAAAAAATGATCAAATAAATAACTGAATTCACTCAATCATTACAGCATGATCTATAGTGTATTGATGTAACTACATAAAGGATAATGGAGAACTAGAAAAGGACATCGATACTGTGATTCAATCTTTCAGGGAAAAGATTAGTTTTGTTAAAGAAAGTGACAACTTATTAACTAAAAATTTCTCTAGGATTTCAAAGGTGGAGTCACTTCTTTATCTCTGCGTCGACACACTCTCAGAGCACGTGGAGAAGATGGAGAAAATTTAGAGGGAGAAAGACGTCTGGAAGGCAAGGTTAAAGCACATTGGTATTCCTAATTTCCTGAAAATCCAAGAGTTTGTTACAATATTTCAGAAGTGGAAGGCTCAACGTGCCTCCCCAACCAAACACAATAAATCTAGAAATTCTAATCCATCACCTCAACCATGATCTTACTTACACATTTTCTTTATTCATTTTTTTAGTTAAAATTATTTTCAAAAACTTGATCTTTAAATGAGTTTGTAAAAACTAAATCCTATATGGGTCAGAGTTACTTTAACTCTAGATTGGTTTGAAGGATTGAATAATTAGGGCAACTATATATATGTTTTTATTTGTTAAAAACATATAGAGAATAGTGAAGAAAAAGAAACAAGAAATTTTAGAGTTGAATTGCTGTTATTTCACAATATATATGATATTTGTCTAAAACATTTTTCATCTATGAATGAAAAGGAGAAATAATTACTGCATACTTAGATCTATGCATTTGAGTATTTGAAATTGGGTTTTCTATGTGAAATATTCTTTCATATGGTAATTACTCTTTCATTAGACAACTTATTATATGTGTTCAGAAATATATATATTATATATTTCTGAACCAATAAATGATAGAACACATATAATAAGTTGTCTAATGAAAGAGTAATTACCATATGAAAGAATATTTCACATATATATGTTTATGTATTTGATTATTATTAAAGATAGATTCTGTGTATTCTATTACCCACTGATGTTATAAAAATGCATATCACATTCATAGCATGATTATGTACGGATGTTAGTTAACCTTTAAACACTTTCTAGTTAAAAGTGTATCAGAATGATTAGAATAATTTAAATTCATTGAAGATCTAAAAGGGAGCTATACCTTAATTCAGAGGGGAACTATTCTTGATGGTTCACCCATTTATTGTTTAACATATTTTTTCTTGAAATAAGAAGGGTATAGAGTCAGAATAAAACATTTTTAGATAAGGACAAATCTGTTAACCAACAGTTTTTGGTGACTCCGTTGGGGATCAAAATTGAAATCTTTGTTGAAAGATTAGTCGCCTCAATATGAAGCAACAATGGTGCTTCTACATGAAAATATAATTCCTAATTTACAACATAATCTTGGTTTTCAAGATGAGCAGGAAAATATAATTGGTCAGTTAAATACTCTTGCTTGGCGTACTCATCGAAATATTGATGATTATAGGAGGGCAAGTAGAGTATTATAAAAAGAAGAAGAATTGGCCGATAATTTGAGATTGTTGTTACTCAGGCAAAGAAGGAGGCAAGCAGAAAATATATCAAGAAATCAATCCCCTAAAGTGTGAAGAGATTAAGAACAACATAGAAATTAATAGCTACTTATCCAGTTATAATATCATAATCTAGACTCCAGAACATACACAAGGTCTTTGAGAAGAGAGGGAATTGAGGATCTTACTTTTCAAACATTGCAAAGCCTAATTTTTTCTTATATTTCTACATGTGTTAGAAAAATTAGAAGTAGACCTCCTAGCCTTCCTAAACCCTCTACATCCTCTGTTTGTCAAGCCTTAACTCTTTCTGGTACTATCTTTCCTTCTACCATAAGTTTTCTTCCAATGGCCCAACCTTGGGGAGTAGCTATAGGACCTCTAAATTTAGGGGCCAACCTAAATCTTTTGCCTAAAAATGCAAGGGAAAATTTATCCAAATTTAATGGAGATGGAAGACAATCACCAGAGGAGCATCTAAGTGCCTTTGTAGCAGCATGTGTTGTGTTAGGTGTGCAACATCAAGATGTATCCATAAGGCTTTTTGTGTAAACTCTAACTGATACTACAACATAATGGTTTTATCATCTAATTGATTCCTCAATGACAAATTGGAATGATATAAAAATTGTGTTTGAAAATAAGTTTAAAAGTGTTAAAGATGAACATTCCCTTCTTGCTCAATTGACTCGGCTCAAGAAGGAGATACATGAACCCATGAGGGATTTATAGCCAAATTCAATAAAATTGTGCACAAGATCCCTTCTGCTAAAAGGCCGACTGATGAGAATCAAAAATATTTCATTATTAATTATATGCCCCCTGATATAAGTTTTCATCTCAAAAGAGGTGCAATTGTCAATTTAACAACCACACAAACCTTGGTAGTTGGGTTAGAGGATGATCTTATTATGGCTAGAAAATGGAAGAAAGAAGTCCAAGTACCTAATGCTCATCCCTCATCCTCTACGAATCCTATGGTTCAAAGACTAGTCAATGATATGATTGCCTTAAAAAGACAATTACCTAAGGTTGGTACTTCATTCCAACAACCATATCAAGATATTGGCAAGAGAAATTTTAATCAACAGAGAAATGTTGGTAGGACATTACCACTTACATCAGCACAACCAAGGTTGACTATTGAAGCTCCTCCTAGAAGAGGTAACATGTGTGCCTTTCATTTGACTATTGATCATGATGAAAATTCTTGTTCGAAGATGCTTAGATATGCTCAAATGGCTACTACTCAAGATGTGTTGGGGAAGATTACGGAAGAAGAAAGGAACTTTGAGGAACTTGGTAACTATAAAATACACTTCCTAGAATATGAGTGAGATTCAAAAAGAGGAGGTGAAATATTGGTTACTCTTCAAGATCCTTCATGTGTTGTGCTTACCAAAAATTAAAAGAATTAGAGATTTTCTAATACTCAAGAAGTACTTGTTAAAGGTAAGGAACCTCTTACTAGAACCTCTGATGCTAATTTGAAGACCCAAGAGATTAAATTGTTACATAGAAATGATCTAGAAGCTTCTTTTGATATTATAGAATTTTGTAAATTTGTAAAAATTCAAATATCCCTTGTTGAATACCTCAAGTTAAAACCTAAAGAACTTGATAAATTGGTTAAATATGTCAAAGGTAGTCCTACACAAATCAAATCTGAAAGTCAACTAAATGTTAATACTGAGTCTCCCATTGCCTAATTATTTGCTTCTCTACCTGAGTCACCCACGCATACTCCTAAAATGGCCCACAATTCATCTAATGATACTTTTTACGTGACTGATACAAATCCCAACCCATTTTATGTTTCTTTATTCATAAATGGCCATAAACTTAGTAACTATATTATAGACTCAGATGCTTCTGATAATATTATGCTCTCTTTTATAGCCAAATCCCTAGGTTTATCCTTTACAAAAACATTTGGTAGGTGTTACTCTATGGATGGTAAATAAATTTCTTTGCTCAAACAAATTAAAGATGCACGAGTTGCTCTTGCAGCTTATCCTGATAAAAGAGTGAAATTAACTATCTTGGTAGCAGATATCCCTGCTAGTTATGGGATGTTGTTGAGTAGGACTTTTTGCAAAGATTTGGGTGGGTAGATTAAATTGGATTGGTTAGAAGCTACAATTCTAGTGGGAAAGTAGAAAGTTAAGCCAAAATCTAAATCTAAATACAAGTTTATTGTATACCCTTCTGATGATCTTAAGTCTCAAATTATATTTAAAGAATGTAAATTTGGTAACTATTTTCTCTCCTCTAAAGACTTGAAGGAAGAATCTATTCTAAATTCTATTCATTCAGATGATTTATGGACCATGGAATCTGATGGCAGTTGTGCTATCGCTAGTTCAAGAACAGAGATTGTGTTGATCTCACTTGAAGGTAAAAATTTTCCTTACTCTTTCAATCTAAACACTAATAACACTACAAAGTATGAGGCTTTATTGCTTGGATTAAATGAAGCTAAAGAAAAGGGTGTAAAGATGCTCAAAGCAAGAGGAGATGCTAAATTAATTGTGAAATAGGTGAGAAGTATTTTTCAGTTAAAAATGAAAGATTGAGACATTACAAAAATAGAGTTTGGGATGAGATAGAATATTTTGATGCCTTTTCTATTGAAGTAATTCCTAGAGACTAGAACATGCGGATGAATTCTCTAGCTATATCAGCTTCTCTTTTTCTCCCACACCCTAATTTCAAAAGGGATTCATATAGAATAGAACTAGTCTATCATCCTAATGTCCTAGATAATGCTAAAAATTAGCAAGTTTTTGAGAATGATAAGCAGATCAAAAATTTCTTGGAGAATGTTGAGATGTTTTTGGGGACTTATTTTGAAGGTTCTAAAGCAGAATGTAAAGAATTCAGTCCTAATCCAAGGATCAATTCAAAGGATGATGTAATTCAGTTAAAGGGAAACAAAATCCCTAAATGATTGGTCTCTCTAGAACATTTTTTCACTCGACAAGATGAATATACTAAAGGCAAACTTACCCAAAATCCTAACAAAGTGGAGGATTATGAGAAAATAAACATTGGGATTGAGACTAATCTCAAATGGATCTCCACTATGTTGTTCCCAAAATCAGTTACACTCATTTTATGGACAACCTCTATGAAACTCATATGTTTCATAATCTCTACTCTAAGTTCATCATTCGAGACAAGATTCTCTTGGTCTCAAGTGAAGTTGACTAACATCTTGGGAAAGTTTTTAACACTCCCTCCTCACGATTTCTCAAAAATCATAAAACCCATTGTAGTCTTGATCTGATCAAAATGTCAATTTTGATCGTTCATAAGGTGTTAGGCAAATTTCATTTTCTCCATGCATCGATGGCATGTTTTGCCACTTTTGCATTTTTATTTCCCTATACATAGGCAACATTTTGTATCGCCCTTGTATATTCTTCATTTTTCCATGCATCAATGGCACTTTTTACTGCCAGTGCATGTCTTTTCCCTGTCCCATGCATCAGCAAAAAATTTTGCTGCTAATGCATGGCCTTCCCCGTCCTATGTAAGGGCAGTGATTTTTACCGCCCAAGCAAAGTTTAATCAAAATATCAATTTTTGCACGATATTTATGGCTACGCATGCCAAGTTGGTAAAACTTGTTTTAGGGTGTTTGAATGTCATTTAATTGTCATTTTAAGTTTTTTGAGACTCCTCCCTGCAATCATTCAACCATGCAAATGAGTAGGATTACAAATTTACCAACTGCCGAGCTTAGGACTTCAAGATTGTCAGGTAAGTTTTGGTTTTTAGTTTTATTTCTAGGTTTTTGTTAGGCTTTTCTTTTTGGTTTTGCTCTCTTTCTTATTTTTTGATTTACCCTTGTGAGCCTTAATGGTTGTTTCCACCAAACCCTCGTGCATGCCCTAGGTTACCTTCCATATCGAGTCGGTGTCTTGACCCAACTTAGGTTTATCCTCACCAAGTCTTGATTGAAAATCACCTTAAACTTCCTGCTAAAACAAATCATAACTTAAAAATCTTGTTGTAGTGGTAAATTCCATCATTCTAACATCATAACTTGAAAATCCTTGCTTTATGCTTGTCACCATTTTTCACCGCTTCTACATGTTAAAACATGCTTAAGCGATGATTTTTGCCACCCATGCAAACTAAAGTTTCTCCCACCTTTAGCATCGACAAATTTTTCCACTTCCACATGCAAACCTACATGTAAGGGTGACAAATTTTACCACCTAAGTAAATACAAACATTCTCCATATGCAAGGGCGGCGATTTTTGCCGCCCATGCAAGCATCCTCTCAAATTTCCTAACTCTGGGATATTTTCAATTTTGCTTTTCTGAGCCCACTTTCCTCTGGTTTTACAGCTTGCTTGCACTTTAACCCTTTTAGGTGCATCCCCATGGTTGTGATCATCAACATGCATTTTTCACAGATTGCCAGTATTCCCCCTAATTGCATGATCAAGACTTTTTGTTACAATTTCTTCTGTGTATCCTTCTTTATTGAAATTCTTTTGATAAAAGCTCTTCCAGATGACTGAGTTTTTTCCAAAGAGGTTGAAGGCAATGAAGTATAAATATCAAGGTGTTTTTCTAATCACCTCGATTACTTCTAATGTTGACGACATTAGAGATACAGAGATTGATCATGTGGACATGGCTGAGTTCATAGAAAGAACTAAGTCAAGCAATCCCAGCCACGAAATGAAGAAGATAATTGATAACAATACTCATTTGGTATCTTCTTTCCCTGTAGTAGCTCACCACATAGAATTTGTTCTCTAATGTGCTCAATTCTATAGTAAAGATACCAGAGCTATATTGGATGCTAGTGGCAATGTGATAAATAGATTGGATCCTGAGTTCATTGATAGAATGTTCAGGTGCCCTCCTGCTTTAGAAGTGATAAAGTTTGATTTTGTTGAATTACAAAGAGAATATGATAAATATCTTGAAAAAGTGAAGAAGGTAATCAATAATAAATTGCTCAAGATTTCAAGGGTAAATTTGTCAAGATGGCCATAGAGTTTTCCAGAAAGTGACTTTACCAAAGAAGTATGTGATCTAATAACTCTTCTCAGTAGGATAAAAGGTTTGCCATCTTCCTCACAATTTCATGAATGGATGGATCTATTCATCAAGATAATTCTCCAAGGTAAACAAGTCATCTTCTAGGGAGAATAAGTCAGCAATGCTTTGCATGAGTAATTGATGAAGGTATCCACTACCTTCAAATTCTATATGACTTCGTACCTGGTCTATATTGCAACTTCAATGAGAATCTTTTTGGGTTTAACATTAGAAGGAGATAGGAGAGTAACCCTAGTGTATCAATACTACTCTTAGTTAACATTGAAGGGTTTTATTCATCATTTCAGGAGAGTAAATGATGCTTTCTTTGCAATATTTTTGTGTCTTTTTGATCTTCAATTAGAATAAAGAAGAGTGTTAGATGAGGCCTGAATAGTTGTGAATGATTTTGAATGCATGTTTGTACAATTTCCTTCTTTCTCATACCTAAGGGTTGGCTTTTTCCAAGATCATCATTATATGCTTCTGAGATTCCCCTCAAATAAATTGCTCTTAATATAACTATGTAGATAAATGATCATCATAAATAATAAATAGATGGAACTCAAGAAGCCTAGTTTCAGATTCCTAGTTGAAATTGGTAGGTTTTCAGTGTTAACCGCTAGAAAGGCTAGAGCCAAGGAAACTGAAATGCAACTCATGACCTTGAAGAAATTAAAAAGAAGACTAAATTTTGATTACAGGTGCATGAAGGATGTAATCAAGAGGAAAACCCAATTTCATGAACCTATAATTGAGGATGTTTGGGTATATTTGAGAACAATGAAAGATGTTAGGAAAATGGACTAAAGTAGGTTATCGCTTGAGCAAATTGAATATCTGGGACTTGATGATATCCCTAAGAATTTAGTGGATGATGAAGATTTGATTAATTATATATAAAATATTGAATAGATTGCCAATGCCTCTCTTCCTCCAATTTAATGGTCACAAAAAGAGCTAACTTTCTTGAGGAAAAGATTTGAACCTATATTGGCAAACACCAATAATTGGTTAGCAAATAAAAAAATTACTTTGAAAGAATTCATCACAAGTTCAGAAGCTGAATTTTAAGAGGAAATAAGAAGAAAAGTAGAAAATAGGATGAAGAACAAAAGTGATGTCCCTTCTTCTTCCAAGCCACATAAGCCTAAGGTCATATTTGTGATGAAGAAGTCAAAAGTTATGGAAAAAGAGTCAGAAATAGAAGATATGCAAGTTGAGAAATAAGGCACTGAAGAACCATCAATGGAACAGATGGAGACTGACGATAGGCCTACAGATCAAATAGAGAAGTAAACTTCATCTCCATAAGGGAATGTGCAATAAGAAATAGGAATCTCTTCTTCCCCACTTGAGACATCTGTTGCAACTCCTTCATCTATTTCTCTGATTAGTGTTCCCTCTTTTGGATCACCCTCTCCTTCTAAAATAATTTTTGACAACCCTCAAAGCACTTTTGATGATATTCTTCGTTCCTCATGGTCAATTCCTAGTTTGTCATCCCCATCTTTTAATATTGAAGATAGTTATGCTTTTGATCACTCAGTAAAAGGTGTAATTGTTATTGATACTCCACCTATTGTTTTCACTACATGTGCGAGTGCAGCTCTAGTAATGCCAACAATGGAGATAGATCCTAATGTAAGTACTTTTGTGCTCCCACCATGGTTATCAGCTTATACACCCAAAAGGAATAAACAAGCTATCTCTCCAAATGACTTTGATTTTAATAAAATGGTGCCAGTAAAATTTAAAACCCTAAAGAAGCCAAAGATTCTTTCAAAAATGATTGGAGATAAGGGCCACAAATTTCTAGAAATTACAAGACTTCCACATGATACAACCATTGAAAATTTTGATGTAAGTGATTACTCTATCTTTAGATTTGAATTAAGTAAGATAACTCATGAGAGTGCTAAGAGTGATATGCAGTCAGCCATGGACATCTTGATTCAGAAATTTGACAGAGAGAAAGAAAATTAAGGATCACTACAAAGCAATGGTGGAACAATTGACTGTAGTGGTAAGGAGAATTAATTTCACTCTAGAAACAATAACTCCTGAGGCCATTTCTATAGAAGACCCTATTATTCAAAAAGTGGAAAAGACCTATCTCAAAGGAAAAGTACTTGAAGAGTACCTAGATAAGATGCATGCACAAGGAGTTTCCTTACTCACAGAGTTATCTGAGAAGATAGATAAAATGAGAAAAATAAGAGAAAAACTTGATGATCTCATTAATGTTATTTCTCAGGATATTGAAAGTATAGAAAAGTATCTTGATAAATGGATGGATATGAGGAAACTAAAAATAAGCACTCCAATATCAATCAATGTCATTATTGATAGAGACTCTTACACTGAAACTAAAGAGGCATTCATATATAGGATTCAGGTACTTAAAGAGTTGCTCAGTGACCTCAAATCTTTAAAGAAACTCAGTAAACAAAATGATGTCATTCTTTTGCACAAATTGGAGGAGCTACCTTGAAAACTTACATCAGAAGATAACCAATTCCTTTTATCAGAAGAAATGATTCAAGAATTTGAAGGTATGTTCCAGAAAGAATTTGAAGATAAGACATTTTTAATAGCCTCTATGGACAATATTCTAGATAATAAGTTAACTCTAGATAATTTAAAAACTAGGATAACTAGTTATGCAAAATTAGTTACTATAATAACAAATGCCATAGTCAGAGCTAAGATGATTTTCAAGAACACTGTTACTCCAGACAGTATTGGGATGCAAGAAGATATCACTATGTATGATGCTCATATGAAGAAAGATGGGGATATAAATTGAAACTATTTTTTCTTGATTTAATTTTCACTTTTTAAATTACTTTTGTAACAACTTTGGACATTTTTACATGTACTTTTTTCATATGTAATTACATGTAAAAATATGGGTAGTCCTAAGTCAAAAAGGACTCTTATCTTTGACTCAGTCAAAGTAATTAGGTATTTCCTAAAAATCTTCAAGGCCTCTTCCTATAAATAAAGAGGGCCTCTATTGTAAATATATCTTGGGGGTTATTGGAAGCAAAACTCTATGAAAATTGAAAATCATTTTGATACTTTGAGTTCAGATTATAAATTCAAGTTTTATCAAGTGAATGAGAAAGCAAGTGACCTTTCAAACTTTGTATTGGAATAACTTGTGTTGTGTAGGAAATTGTTCTTATGTACTTTTCCTAATACAATCTTAGCTATTTGATTAAAAAAGTAGAGTGAGTGAAAATAATTTGGAAGATGTTCTGAAGTTGATTATGGAGACTTTGTGCTACTATAATTATCTTTAGTTTGTGTTTTAGTGTTTTAGAACAAAGGATATTTGAAAGGCTTTGAACTACTTTTATCTTTTGTGATTATATACTTTGTTGTAGTTTTTGGTGAAGACTTTAGGCTGCAACTCATTCTATTGTGATATAAGTTATAAATCAACAAGAGAAGCAATGATAGGCTTTGTACTCTCGTGAGTTTTTTGTGAATTTAATTAATATCAAGAAAGTTTTCCTTACTTTGTAAACATCATTTCTAAAAAAAGAGAAATGGATGATATGATCTCACCCCTGAGTTAATTTTTAGTTTAGATTAGTTTATGATAGTTTATAGGGAACCTCCCCTTGCTAAGAGGAGAGATTTATCTCATTACACTATGATTGATATAACTATTTTGCCTTCAGTTAGTTGATGACAAAATATTCACCTAACAATTTTTTGGTGACTCTATTGGGGATGAATGTGTAATTTAAAGCCTCAATCATTGAGTTAAAGCATTTCTAGTTCTTTTCTATTCTACACTCTGCTAGATTCATGGTATACGCAAAGCCAGAGCGCTTGAGGTATTATTGATCCTATATTTGAATTGATACAAAATAATTTTGATCTCTTGCCTCTATGATTTTGCCTTCAACAAACTAGAATTTTTCCAACTACCAATGCAAGATCTCTAATACCAGGTGAAGCTTCTAGTCCCAGTGCTAGCAGAGTTTTGTCTATTCATACTCCATAAAGGTTTAGTATCCCTCCTTTTTATCATCATATTATGGTAGCCCAAGGCCCTTAGGGTAACACTTTTGGCCCTTTAAATCTAACCTCACCTTTGTATGAACTACCTCATGGTTTGAGAAATAATTTTCCCTAGTTTTATAGTGATGTAAAAGTTCACCTTGATGAGCATATTGTAACTTTCTACATAGCCTATGGTTTGATAGACATTGAATATGAAGATATAGCAGTAAGACTTTTTTTAGAAACACTACAAGGTGCTGTCGTAGATTGGTTTTATCATCTTCAAGTGTAGACTATAGCTGATTGGAACACTCTTAAGACCAAGCTTGAGGCTAGGTTCAAACCCATAGAAGATGCACATGCCTTATTGGCTCACCTTACATAAATGAAGAAGGAGCCTCATGAACCTATGAGAGACTTCATTGCTAAATTCAATAAGTTGAGAAATGAGATTCCTGTAATTGCTCAACCAACACCAAAAAATTTTAAGTTCTTTTTTATCAATTCCCAACTTTTCGAAGTGAGTTTTTTGTTAAGGTGGGTTGGCCTTGTAGATCTTTTTGCAGCTCAGATTTTAGCTACTAAAGTTGAATATGATCTTATCCTTGCAGGTAAGATAAGAAAAGATTCTAACAAAAATAGATTTTCCTCTTTTGCTAAAAATTCTTCCATAAGCACCACTGATCATATGGTGAAAAAGTTTGCAAATGAATTACTAACTCTAAAAAGGCAAATGTCCCAAGGTATATTTGCTCCTTCTTCTTATCAGGATATACCAAAGAGAACATTTCTCAATAATTCATATCAAGGTAATACTGTCAGAAATCAAGGGCAACCCAATCATCTTCCTCCCACATAGGGTAAGCTTGTCATTGAAGCAGCACTGGTCAACTCAGTAGTTGGTTATTATGAAGCTGAACATGATCATTATTTCCAACTTGAGTTGGACCAAGAAAATAATGCTAATCTCTTTGTAGAAGTAGAAGAAGAATTAACTAATGACTTCGCTATTAGTTTTCTGAATTATCAAGACAAAGCTAAAAAAGGAGAGGTGCATGATGGAGCATATGCTATTTTTACTAGGTCCCAAAATTAGTCAACTCAACAAGTTGATAAAGGAAAAATAGGAGAAGAACCTCAGCTAGTGATCTTAATTGCTAAAAGGGGAACTTTTTTGCCTTTCCAATCAGAGGACTCAGTAGCAAATAAGCAAGTAAGTACCTCAAACAATCTTGTACCGTCTGCTTCTATTCCTTAAACCAATACCATATCAAATAAAAATTAGAATGATGGACTTCCTTTCTCTATTTCTAGTTCATTCCAGTTATTCAACATAATTGATCATGCTAAGAAGACCAAGATCTAAATGTCTGAATTTGAGTACTTACAAGCCAATCTTGAACACTTTGATAGGTTGGTTGAATACGTCAAAAACAAAATCATCCCTACAGAACAAGATTTTCCAAAAGTGACCTAGGATCCCCCAAAGAACAAATCCACCAAAATAATCTTATCACTACTCCTCTTATTTCCTGTAAAAAAATAGAACCTTTTTATGTTTCTCTATTGATAAATGGTCATAAGTTGAGCAATTGTATAATAGACTCTAGAGCCTCTGATAATGTTATACCAGCTAAGGTAGCAGATTCTCTCAGTCTTACCTTAACTAAGACTTTTGAGAGATGTTTTTCTATGAAAAACAAGCAAGTACCACTTTTGGGTCAAATCAAAGATGCCTAATTTGTATTTGTAGTTTTTTCAGACAAGAAGATTAAGATGACAGTCTTAGTGGCCGATGTTCTAGCTTCTTATGACATTCTACTCAGACGTAATTTTTATAAAGATGTAGGTGGAGAGTTGAACATAGATATATCTGAAGCAAGGATACATGTTAAAGGCGTCATACAAAAGTTGCTTCTTGAGAAAGAGTCAAAATATATTGTTACCCAAACGTCAAACTCCGAAGCTCAAATTTTTTTTGAATCCTCAGGAATGGGTAATTATTTTCTATCCACTGAAGATGTTTTTAATTCATCAAATGAAAGTTTATTAGGTGATAATTCAGATGATTCAAATAGAAAATTAGAAGAATTTTTAGAGAAAAGTTTAGGTAAAAAGGAATATTCTCTCACTAATGAAGAGGAATCTTTAAGAAGATCAAATTCTAATGAGGTTTGGATTTTAGAATTTTATGGCAGCTGCTCTTCTAATAGTTCTGGCTCTGAAATTATTTTGATATCTCCACAAAAAGATCTTTTCCCTTGATCATATAAGTTTCAATTCAACAATACCAACAACACCGTTGAATATGAATCATTGTTGTTTGGATTGAAAGCTACTCGTGCTAGAGGTGTTAAGATTTTTCATGCCTAAGGAGATACTAAATTGGTGATTTGTCAAGTAAAACATTTGTATCAAACCAAAAATGAAAGATTGTGACATTACCACAATCATGTATGGGATTGCATTTAAAGTTTTGATGCTTTCAATATTTCTATGGTGCCAAGAGAGTTTAATGATCATGCAAATTCATTGGCTATCTCCACAACCCTCATGGTTCCTCATAAAGATTTTAAAGGGAACAAGTACACTATTGAGCTGGTCTTTCGACTAAGTGTACCTGATAATACCAACCATTGGCAAGTGTTTAATGGTGATAATCAAATTATCACTTTTCTCAAAAAGATGGATAGCTTTGAGGAGCTCTATTTTGAAGATAGTGAATCTCTACCATGGGAATCAGTTATTAAAATAGATTCACAAACTAGTGAAGATTTTCTTCAACTAAAAGGGAATAAAATTCCAAAAATTTTGGTTTTTCTTCAAAAGTTATTTGATAGGCATGACAGATATATCAAGCAGCAACAACAAATGGATTCAAGTTTTGCTATGGAGTTTGATCAAGTGAATTTGAGTTCTGAAGAAGATCCTAAAATGGTCAACATTGAAAAATGTTATACTACTCATGAAAAGTTCAAATTCATTACTCTTCTTCATCATTACATTGATGTTTTTGCATATTCTTATGATTTGAAATCTTTCAAGTCTAAAGAAATTTAGCATGAAATTCTTCTTAAAGCTGGGTCATTACCTCACAAGTAGAAATAAAGGCAATACAATCCCAAAATATTAGGTACTATCCTTTTCTGAGATTCAGAAGATATTGAATGCAAGAATACTTTTTTTAATTCATCATTCCACATGGATCGCGAACATAGTTCCTGTAAGGAAAAAGAATAGAGAAATTCATATTTGTGTTGATTTCAAGAATCTCAATCAATCTTCTCTAAAGGATAACTAACCCCTACCCATCATGGATCAAGTATTGCAAATAGTAATTGGCTCAAAAATTTTATCTATGTTAGATGGTTATTCTAGGTATAATCAAGTAGAAGTTAATGAAGTAGATCAATATAAAATCACTTTCACTACACCTTGGGGCACATTTGCATATCATATAATGCCTTTTGGTATGATCAATGATGGTGCCACCTTCTAGAGAGCAATGGACCTTGCCTTCAGAGATGAAATAGGGAAGTTTATCATGGTGTATCTTGATGACTTAACCATTTTCTACAAACATCATTCTGATCATGTGCATCATGTATAACAAGTGCTGGAACGCTGTTGATAAAATGGTATTTCTCTCAATCTTAAGAAGTCAATTTTTGGAGTTACAGAAGGTAAAATTCTTTATCATATTATATCTTGAGAAGGCATAAAAGTCAACTCAGAAAGAGTCAAATCTATTTAAAATCTTACTTTACTTACTAGTAAGACTGCAGTTCATTCTTTCTTTGAAAAGGTGAACTTTCTATGAAGATTCATTCTTAAATTTTCAGAGAAAACTCACCACATTGTTGACATGATGAAGGGTAAGGCTAGTTTCTATTAGACTACAAAAGGCAAAGTAGTATTTTAAGATATCAAAAAGGCTATTGCTCATGCTCTAATCCTAGTTTATTTGAATTATACCAAAGATTTTATAATATACAGCGATGCTTCTAATCATACACTTTCAGCCATTTTGGTTCAATAGAATGAAGGTGTGGAATCTCTCATATCATTTATGAGTTGTCCCCTCAAAACTCACAAATTGAAATATTCAAACATGGAGAAGCATGCTTATGCCATGGTTAAGGTGGTAAAACATTTTTGATTCTATATCCTAAATTCACATACTATTGTTCTAGTGCCTGATATAACAGTAAAGTCTATTTTAACTCAAAAAGAGTTTGGTACTAAAAGGGGCAAATGAGATTGATAAAATTCAAGAGTTTAATCTTGATATCAAACCTACTAAGCTTGTGCGGGGAAGAGGTCTCCGTCAATTAATTACTGATAACATACCAAAAAAAATAGAACATGAAGAAGCAAAAGTTGAGGACATGCCAACATTTCTTTTTATCGCTACTATTGATGAGTGGTATTCTAATATCACTCATTTTCTTACCTATGATGAGTGTCCTACCCATCTATCTTATAAAAAAACTATTAAGTTGAAATCTGCTATCTACGTCCTATGGGACAATGGTTTGTACAAAAGAAGCCTTGATGGAGTATTTCTTCATTGCATAGATAAAGTGCAACAAAGTAAACTTTTAGAGTCTTTCCATAATTTGACTTATGGAGGACATTTTTATTCACCTGTAATGGCTCACAAGATTCTATAAGCTAGATACTATTGGCCTACACTATTTCAAGATGCATATAATTAGGTACTTAGGTGTGAGTTATGTCAATAGTTCATTGAGAAATCCAAGCTGGCCACGTTACCTCTCAAGCCAGCAGTGATTGAAGAACCTCTTCAATAACGGGGGATCAATTTTATTGGTGCCATGAACCCATCCTCAAGTGCCAAACATGACTACGTTCTCATCGCAATAGACTATTTTACCAAGTGGGTGGAAGCCATTTTAGTTAAACATGCTATTTCGGAAGTGGTATGTAATTTCCTTAAGGAAAATGTTATTTCCTGATTTGGAGTTCCAAACAAGATTATAGCAGAAAATGCTACTTGTTTTTCTTCTCATGAGATTAATACCTTTTGCAATAATCATGGGATTATTCTTTCTCACTCCTCAGACTATTATCTGCAAGAAAATGGTTAAGCAGAATCAAGCAACAAGAATCTAGTTACTATTATCAGGAAACTGGTAGATGACAATCAAAAAACTTGGCATAAAGCATTATTCGATGCTTTATGGGCAAACAGTATTACCTCTAAGAGGACAATAGGTATGTCATCATTTTAACTTCTATATGGTCTGAATGTGGAGATGTCAATTACCTTAGAACTACTAGCACTGAAGTTGGCAAAGGCAATCAAAGATCAAACTTTTGAAAATTCTATTGATAAAAGGAACATGTACCTAACTGAATTAGAAGAACAATGAACTATGGAAGTGGACCATATTGCTGAACATCAAAATTAGGTAAAGAAACTCTTCGACAAGAAAGTTAGGATTCATGAGTTTCAAATTGGAGATCAAGTCTTGTTGTGGGACAAGAGGAGAGAACCAAAAAGAATGCATAGAAAATTTGACGCCTTGTGGAGAGGTCCATTCACCATTCATCAATTTTGTAGTGAAAATAGTTTCTTGTTGGAATATTAAGATGAAACACCATTCTCACTACCTCAAAGTGGGCAACATGTGAAACACTTCAATCCTTGAAGTATCAAATAAGTTCATTTGTACATTTGTATAGTTTTATGTTTTTATTTTTATTTTTGTTTAGATTTTTGTGTCTTTTTCTTTTTGATAGCTTGACTCTGTGGCCCAATGGCATAGATAAAGGCACTTAGAGACTAGATTCTACTCCCTTCGATCATTTCAAAGATCAATCGATGGAAGTTCTCCAGTTGGAGCCAGATGTCATTCCCAAAATTAGCTACGCTCATTTTGTGGACAACCTCTATGAAACTCATTCATTTCGTAATCTCTACTCTAAGTTCATCATTAAAAATAAGATTCTCTTGGTCTTAAGTGAAATTGACTGATATCTTGGGAAAGTTTTCAACACTCACTCATCATGATTCCTCGAAAATCATGAAACCCATTGCAGTCTTGATCTGATCAAAATGTCAATTTTGATCATTCATAAGGTGTTAGCCAAATTTCATTTTCTCCATGCATTGGAAACATTTTTTGCCTCTTTTGCATTCTTATTTCCCTATGCATAAGTGTTATTTTTTGTTGCCCTTGCATATTCTTCATTTTTCCATGCATCGGCGGCACTTTTTGCTGTCAGTGCATATCTTTTCTCTATCCCATGCATTGGTGGTGATTTTTGTTGCCAATGCATGGCCTTCCCTATCCCATGCAAGGGTGGCAATTTTTTTGCCAAAGTAGAGATTAATCAAAATCTTGATTTTTGTGTGGCATTTATTGTCGTGTGCACCAAGTTGGTAAAACTTGTTTTAGAGTGTTTAAATTCCATTTGATTATCATTTTGATTATTTTAAGTTTTTTGAGACTCCTCCCTGTAATCATTCGACCGTGCAAATGAGTAGGATTATGAATTTTCTAACTACAGAGCTTAGGACTTCGAGATTATCAGGTAAGTTTTAGTTTTTAGTTTTACTTCTAGATTTTTGTTAAGCTTTTTTTTTTTTTTTTGCTTTCTTTCTTGTTTTTTGCTTTACCTTAATGACCCTTAATGACTGTTTCCACTAAACCCTCGTGTGTACCCTAGGTTACCTTGCATATCGAGTCGGTGTCTTGACCCAACTTAGGTTTATCCTTGCCAAGTCTTGATTGAAAAGCACCTAATTTTTTTTGTTGAAACAAACCATTTGTATTGTTGACATGTTTTACCACTTGCAGGTTAAATACTTCATTTTTTAACAAATGCAAAGGCAGAAAATTTTGCCGCTTAAACGTTTGAAGTTCGTAAGTGAAAGTGTATACGCGGTAAAAATTACCACCCTTACACAAAACTCCATTCCCTACCATTTCCTGTAGTAGCGGCAAATTCTGCCACTCTAACATCATAACTTGCAAATCCTTGCTTTATGCCTTGTCAATATTTTTTGCCGCTTCTACACGTTAAAGCATGCTTAAATGGTGATTTTTGTCGCCAATGCAAACTAAAGTTTCTTCCACCTATAGCGTCAACAAATTTTTCCGCTTCCACATGTAAACCTACATGCAAGGGTAGCAAATTTTGCCACCTAAGCAAATGTAAATGTTCCCCATATGCAAGGGCGATGATTTTTCTGCCCATGCAAGCATCCTCTCGAATTTCATAACTCTCAGATGTTTTTAATTTTGCTTTTTTGAGCCTACTTTTCTCTAGTTTTTTAGCCTGCTTGCACTTTAGCCCTTTCAGGTGCATCCTTATGGTCATGATCATCAACATGCAATTTTCCTAGATTGCTAGTATTCCCCTTAATTACATGTTCATGGCTTTTTGTTGTAGTTTCTTCTGTGGATCCTTCTTCATTGCCATTCTTTTGATAAAAGCTCTTCTAGATGACTGAGTTTTCTCTGAAGAGGTCGAAGGCAATGAAGTATAAATATCAAAGTGTTTTTCCAAACACTTCGATTACTTCTAATGTTGACAACATTAGAGATACAGAGATCAGTCATGTGGACATGGCTGAGTTCATGGAAAGAATTAAGTCAAACAATCTCAGCCATGAAATGAAGAAGATAATTGACATTAATATTCATTTGGTATCTGCTTTCCCTGTAGCGACTCACCACACAAAATTTGTTTTCCAATGTACTTAGTTTTATAATAAAGATACTAGAGCTGTATTGGATGCTAGTGGTAATGTGATAATTAGACTAGATCCTAAGTTCATTGATAAAGTGTTCATGTGCCCTCCTACTATAGAAGCGATAAAGCTTGATTTTTTTAAAGTACAAATAAAATATGACAAAGATTTTGAAAAATTGAAGAAGGTAATCAACAATAAATGGCTCAAGACTTCAAGGCCAAATTTGTCAAGGTGGCCATAGAGTTTTCCAAGAAATGACTTTACCGAAGAAGTTGGTGATCTGATAACTCTTCTTAGCAGGATAAGAGGTTTTCCCTCTTCTTCATAGTTTCATGAATAGATGTATCACTTCATCAAGATAATTTTTTAAGGCAAACAAGTCATCTTATGGGGAAAACAAGTCAGCAATGATTTGCATGAGCAATTGACAAAGGTATCCATTACCTTTAAATTATATATGACTTCTTACCTGGTCTATATTGCAGCTTCAATGAGAATCTTTTTGGGTTTAACATCAGAAGGAGATAGGAGAGTAACCCCAGTGTATCAATATTACTCTCAGTTAACATTGAAGGGTTTTATTCATCATTTTAGGAGAGAAAATGATGCTTTCTTTACAGTATTTTTATATCTTTTTTATCCTTAATTATAAAAAAGAAGAGTGTCAGATGAGGCCTGGACAGTTATGAATGATTTTTGATGCATGTTCTTACAATTTCCTTCTTTCTCATACTTAAGGGTTGGATTTTTCCAAAGTCATCCTTATATGCTTTCGAGATTCCCCTCAGATTAATTTGTCTTAATGAAATTATGCAAACAAATGATCATCATGCATAATAAATAGATGAAACTCAAGAAGCTCAGTTTCGGGTTTCAGTTGAAATTGGCAAGTTTTCAGTGTTAACCATTAGAAAGACTAGAGCCATAGAAACTGAAATGCAACTCGTGACCTTGAAGCATTTCAAAAGAAGACTAAATTTTGATTACATGGGCGTGAAGGATGTAATCAAGATGAAAACTCAATTTCATGGACCTATGATTGAGGATGTTTGGGTAGATTTGAGAACAATGGAAGATGTCAAGAAAATGGACTATAGTAGGTTATCTCTTTAGCAGATTGAATATCTAGGACTTGTTGATATCCCTGAGAATTTAGTGGATGATGAACATTTGATTAATGATAGATATAATACTGAATAGATTTCCAATGCCCCTCTTTCTCCAATCTAATGGTCATAAAAATAGCTGACTTCCTTGAGGAAAAGATTTGAACCTATATTAGCAAATATCAATAACTAGTTAGCAAATAAAGGAATTATTTTGAAAGAATTCGTCATAGGTTTAGAAGCTAAATTTCAAGATAAAATAAAAAGAAAAGCAGAAAATAGGATGAAGAACAAAAATGATGTCCCTTCTTCCAAGCCACATAAGCCTAAGATCATATTTGTGATGAAGAAGTCAAAAGCTATGGAAAAAGAGTTAGAAATAAAAGATATGGAAGTTGAGAAATAAGGTGCTGAAGAACTAGCGATGGAACAAATGGAGACTGATGATAGGCCTACAGATCAACCAGAGAAGAAAACTTTGTCTCGACAAGGGAATGTGCAATAAGAAATAAGAATCTCTTCTTCCCCACCTAACACACTTGTTGTAACTCCACCTATTTATCTGATTAGTGTTCCCTATTCTAGATCATCCTCTCATTCCAAAATAATTTTTGACAACTCTCAAAGCACTTTTGATGATATTCTTCATTCTGCAGGATCAATTCTTAGTTTGTCATCCCCATCTTTTGATATTGAAGATAGTTCTACTTTTGATCACTCAGTAAAAGGTGTAGTTTTTACTGATACTCCACCTATTGTTTCCACTACCTGTGTGAGTGCAGCTCTGATAATTCCAACAATGGAGATAGATCCTAATGTAAGTACTTCTGTGCTCCCACCATGGTTATCAACTTATACACCCAAAAGGAAGAAATAATTCATCTCTCTAGATGACTTTGATTTTAATAAAATGGTGCCAATAAAAGCCAAGACCCTAAAGAGGATAAGGATTATTTCAAAAATGATTGGGGATAAGGGACACAAATTTCTAGAAATTGTAAGACCTTCATAGGATGCAACCATTAAAAATTTTGATGTAAGTGATTACTCTATCTCTGAAGTTGAATTAGGTAAGATAACTCATGAGAGTGCCAAGAGTGATATGCAGTCAGCCATGGACATCTTGATTTATAAATTTGACAGAGAGAAAGAAATAAAGGATCACTACAAAGCAATGGTAGAATAACTGACTGCAGTGGTAAAGAGAATTACTTTCACTTTGGAAACAGTAACTCTTGAGGCCATTTCCATAGAATACCCCATTATTCAGAAAGTGAAAAAGACCTATCTCAAAGGAAAAGTTCTTAAAGAGTACTTGGACAAGATGCATGCACAAAGAATTTCCTTACTCACAGAGTTATCTGAGAAGACAGATAAAATGAGAAAAATAAGAGCAAAACTTGATGATCTCATTAATATTATTTTTTAAGATATTGAAAGCATATAAAAGTATCTTGATAAATGGATGGATATGAGGAATGTAAAAATAAGCACTCTAATATCAATCAATGTCATTACTGATATAGACTCTTACACTGAAACTAAAGAGGCATAGATATATAGGATTCGGGTGCTTAAAGAGTTGCTTAGTGACCTCGAATCTTTAAGGAAACTTAGTGAACAAAATGATGTCAGTCTTTTGCACAAACTGGAGGAGCTACCTTGCAAACTTACATCAGAAGATAACCAATTCCTTTTATCATAAGAAATGATTCAAAAATTTGAAAGTATGTTCTAGAAAGAATTTGAAGATAAGACATTTTTAATAGCCTCTATGGACAATATTCTAGATAATCAGTTAACTCTAGATAATTTAAAAACTAGGTTAACTAGTTATGCAAAATTAGTTACTGTAATAAGAGATGCCATAGTCAGAGCTAAGATGATTTTTAAGAACACTGTTACTCCAGACAGTATCAAGATGTAAGCAACTATCACTATGTATGATGTTCATATAAAGAAAGATGGGGATACAAATTGAAACTATTTTTCCTTAGTTTAATTTCTACTTTTCATATGTCTTATCTTTGACTCTTATCTTTGACTCGATCAAAGTAATTAGGTCTTTCCTAAAAATTCTAAAGGCCTCTCCCTATAAATAAAGAGGGCCTCTATTGTAAATATATCTTGGAGGTTATTAGAAGTAAAACTCTATCAAAATTGAAAAGCATTTTGAGACTTTGAGCTCAGATTGTAAATTCAAGTTTTATCAAGTGAATGAGAAAGCAAGTGACCTTTAAAACTTTGTATTGGAATAACTTGTGTTGTGTAGGTTATTGTTCTTATATCCTTTTCCTAATACAATCTTATCTATTTGATTAAATAAGTAGAGTGAGTGAAAATAATTTGGAAGATATTTTGAAGTTGATTATGGAGACTTTGTGCTACTATAATTGTCTTTAGTTTGTGTTTTAGTGTTTTAGAACAAAGGATATTGGAAAAGCTTTGAACTACTTTTATCTTTTGTGATTATATACTTTGTTATAGTTTTTGGTGAAGACTTTGGGCTGCACCTCATTCTATTGTGATATAAGTTATAAATCATCAAGAGAAGCAACGATAGGCTTTGTACTCTCATGGGTTTCTTGTGAATTCAATTAATATCAAAGAAGTTTTCCTTTACTTTGTAAACATCATTTCTAAAAAAAGAGAAATGGATGATATGATCTCACCCTTGAGTTAATTTTTTGTTTAGATTAGTTTATGATTGCTTATAGGGAACCACCCCTTATTGAGAGGAGAGATTTATCTCATTACACTGTGGCTAACATAACCATTTTGCCTTCAGTTAGCTAACGACAAAATATTCACCCAACACATTGGTAGGTGTTGTTCTCCAGAGGAGAAAAACAAATTGATTACTCTGTTGATTAAGTATAAAGATTTCCTTACTTGGTGCTATGATGATCTTAAAGATTTTAGGCATGGGTAGTTTCAGCATCATATTCCTTTGAAAGCAAATGCAACTCCATTCAGGCAGAAGCTAAGAAATTATAACCCAAAAGTTGTTGAGTCTATCTTTAAGGAGATTGATAAGATGTTGAAGGCTAGGATTATTTATCCAATTCATCACTCCACTTGGATGGCAACCATTGTTCTAATAGGTAAAAAGAATAGAGAAATAAGATTATATGTTGACTTTAAGAATTTTAACCAAGCTAGTTTAAAAGATAATTATCCCTTACCTTGATGGATCACATCTTGCAAATAGTTGTTGGGTCAAAAATGATGTCCATGCTAGATGAGTTCTTAGGTTATAATAAATAAGTGTGGCTACAGTTTACCAACATAAAATTACTTTCACTACACCTTAGAAAATTTTTGCTTATAACCATATGCCTTTTGGTTTGATTAATGTTGGTGTAAATTTTCAACGGGTGATGGATTCATCCTTTAGAGATCTGAAAGATAGAATTACTGTCATTTATCTTGATGATTTTACTGTTTTCTCTAAAAAAAGAGGATCATTTGAAGGATTTGGAGACCATTTTACAAAGTTGTCGAAGTCATGGGATATCTCTTAATCCTAAGAAGTTAGTTTTATGTGCTACAGATTGGAAGTTATTAATACACCTAATTTTAAAGGATGGAATCAAGATTGACCTAGAAAGGGTTAGAGAAATACAACAACTAAGTCTTCCTTCTCATAGGACTAGAAATAAGTCTTTCTTTGGCTAGATTAATTTTCTCAGAAGGTTCATTCTTGATTTTGCTGAGATTACAAAGCATATTATGGGGATGATGAGTGAAAAACAAGCATTCAAATGGAATGAAGCTGCTAAGAAAGCATTTAAAGATATTAAAGAGATGATTATACAAATAACTACTTTGGTAAACCCTAATTTCCAAAAAAAATTGTTATTTACTGTTATGCTTCAAAACATACCATGTCTGGTATCTTGTTATAGAAAAGTGAATTAAATGTAGAAGCCCTAATAACCTTTATGAGTGTTTCTCTCAAGAAGCATGAACTTAAATATTCTTTGGCTGAGAAACAAGCTTTCACTATAGTAAAGGTTGTTAAACAATTCAGATATTATATACTTCATTCTCATTCAATTGTATTTGTTCCTAGTTCAGTTGTGAAAATCATTCTGACTCAACAAGATGTTGGGATGAACAATAGAGCAACATGGGTTGCTAAAATTTAAGAATACGACTTGGAGGTTAGGCCAACCAAATTGGTTAGAGGTCAAGGTTGTGCAAATTGATTGCCAAAAGTAAAGAAGAAGAAGAAGAACTTCATATTGTCTTATTGGTGAGCTTACAAGATCCATGGTTCCTAAATGTGCCACACTATCTTAGTTATGGAGACTGTCTCAGTCACTTATGCCTGAAGGAGAAAAAGAATCTGAGGTTAAAAGCAGAAAAATATGTTATTTGGGGTGATGTCCTATACAAAAAGGGACTAGATAAGGAACAACAATACAAACTATTAGAAGTTTTTCATAATAAAACTTGTGGTGGACATTTCTCTTCTTCGATCACAGCATTCAAAATCCTTAGAAATATGGAACCTTTATGAGGTGTGTAAATAAGGAACAACAATACAAACTATTGGAAGTTTCATAATAAAACTTGTGGTGGACATTTCTCTTCTTCAATCACAACATTCAAAATCCTTAAAAATTATTATTATTGGCCAGGTATGTTCAAAGATGCATATAAATGGGTGGCTAAATGTGAAAAATGTAAAATGTTTTTAAGAAAGGCACAACTTACAACATTGCCTTTGAGGCCTGTCGTTATTGAAGAACCTTTCAAACAATGGGGATTAGATTTCATTGGGTCTCTTTCACCTCCTTTGAGTGTTGGACATACACACATTTTAACAGTAATGGACTATTTTATGAAATAGGTTGAAGCAGCCCCTATGAAGAGAACCACTTCAGAAGTGGTATGCAATTTTCTCAAAGAAAATATACTGGTACATTTTGGTGTTCCCCAAAAGCTTGTGGCAGATAACGCTACCATTTTTTCTTCAATTGAACTTACTTCATTCTACTTTGAGCATAGTATCTCTCTTTCTCACTCATCAGATTATTACCCTCAAGGGAATGGAGAAGCAGAGTCCAATAATTAAAATTTGATAGCCATCATGAAGAAATTGGCGAGTGATAACCCCAAAAATTGGCATAAGAAGCTATATGAAGCACTTTAGGCTGACAAGGTAACCCCAAAAAGAGCAATAGGAATGACACCTTTTGAGTTGGTTTATGGGATAGGAGCATAGTTATCATTAGCTCTAGAATTATCTATGGCTAAATTAAAAAATGTTATTGAAGATCAATACTTTCAATATTCTTTAGAGAAAAGAGTTATGTACTTAACTAAGATTAAGGAGAAGAGGAATGAACTGGTTGATCAGATTACTACTCATCAAGCCAGGGTTAAAAATATTTTTAAAAGGAAAATAAGAGCTAGAAAGTTCATGGAAGGAGATGAAGTATTGCTATGGGATAGAAGGAGAGAACCTAAAGGAGCACATGGAAAATTTGATTCACTTTGGAAAGGGCCTTTCAAATTCATCAGGTACTGGGTCCTAATTATTTTAAATTGGAATATCTGGATGGAGCTATTTTAACCCTATTTTAAAATGGATAGGATCTTAAGTTGTATCAACTATGAAATAGGTGTCCCCTATTATGTACATAGCCTTTCCTTTGATGTTGTGTGTTGTGTTTTCCTTTCCCATTTTTATTTTGTCTTGCTTCTTTTCTTCCGTCTCTGTGTTTCGGTTTATGCATAACCAAAGTTTCTGAGTTCTCTGCATTTTGCCATAAAATATAGTCCCCAATTAGAGCCAATGTTACCTTTTGAGTCGCCCTTATTCAATTTTCCATGAAATTTTATTAAGCAATAGTCATCTTATCATTTTTCCCTTATTGGTCATATCTTTGTTTATTAAGTCAACTCTTTATTTTTAAAGTTCACCCACCTATCGTCTTTTGTGTGTAAAATTTCTAAAGAATTGAACCTTTGAACTTGAATGATTCTCAAAGTTCAAGAGTTCAATGGTTCAATAGGTTCAATGATTCAATGTTTCTCAAAGCAAACTATTTGTCCCTTTGTGTATTTCAGTTATGTCTTTGAACCTTCTGGTTGAACTTGAACCCTTTTTTGAGGTTCAAGAGTTCAATGGTTCACCGTTTCAAAGTTCAAAATTTCTTGAAAAGTCTTGTGACTATTGGTCAGTCTGTGTAGTTCATCTTGTATCTTTGAACCTTCAATTTGAACCATATTCCAAAAGTTCAATGGTTCAATGGTTCAAGGGTTCAGTGACTACACTCTCATCTCACGTCGAGGCTTTCTCTTAACTCATTATATGAAACTCATTATGAAGTATAAAATTTTAACTCTCCCAAGGTTATGGATAATCATTATTCATCAAGGGCGCATGTGAAGAATGCTTGCCATTAATGCATATATCAAAGTTCATGTCTTATCAAAAAAATTTAATATGTATTGTTTTGGTTAATAATTATTCAACCTAGTTAATGTCTGTATCAAGAGAGAACAAGCCAAATTTAGCAAACAAACATATTGGGTGATGCAAAGGAGAATGGCACATGTGGTATAAGATTTTTGTTGCCCAAATTTGTAGTGATTTCAGATACATTTAAGGTGAGTTCTACTCTTACTATAAGTTTTTTTCATTACTTGGTTGGAAAGAAGAATCCTTTTGAGTTTCTAGCATTGTTTAAGAAGTTCAAAACTTTTTTTTTTCATTATATTCTCCAACCTGTAGCTATGAAATTTGCATGTCTTGGTTACGAGCATGGTTTTGGTCTCATCTATTCTCTTCCTGACTATGGGGACACCTCTCTGGTTCAATATGACTTAGAAGATTTTAGGGAGAGGGCTATAAATCATATGCCAACTCCTATGATGGAGAAGATAGTATAAAGTGGTTTGGTCAAAGCTGCAACCTTTCTCATGGCTGTACAGTGCCCCAAATTAGTTCTAAAGTGCATGAATAGATATGAACCCCAAAACAAGTGTATCAAAACTACAAATGGTAATGTTTTACTTCATATCAATAGACAAATCTTAATGTCTGTGATGAGAATTTTTCCTAAGGAACTATATTTTGACCTCAATATTACTTCTTCTTATGGTCATTTTTCACTAAAGAAATCAAATTATAGGAGCATGACTACAAGGAATTGGTTATTGAAATTCTAAAAAGGGGGTTCCCCAGACCATTGACAAGAGATCACATGATTCTGGAAGTAAAAGATATTGTGGTGTTACTACACAGGCTAAAGGCCAACATTTAGGCATATTATTGGGAAGACTGGATGTACTTTTTCATATAAGTGATCCTCCAAGGAGAGTAATATTTGGATCGGGCAGAAATTGTAGCTAAATGTTTGCATCTGGGTCTAAGTAATTGTTTAGGGAATACATATTTTTATATGTCTTCATGCCTCTTCTATTTCTTGGTGTCTACAAGACAATGGGTAGGGCTACCTCATGCACCCTTGGTGGAGGACAGTAAAATTTATGACTATTATTCACAATTATAGATCCATAATTGCTATTATAATTATAGGAGGGTTAGTGATGTTTTTATTGGGAGAATGACTTATGAATTAGCAAACAACATCAATAATAAGATGTCTGGTGAGGTTATATAGCTGATCAACATTTATGGTAGTTTCTTTATTCAATTTTCCAAGTTCACTTATATCAGAGTTAGGGGTTTTGACGGTGAACCATTGAAATTACCCAGGTATGTTTTTGACTATTTTGTGTTGATAAAAGTCTACAGATAATTAGAACATGTGGATAAAAAATTCCTAATGAAAAAGGAATCTGGTATATCTTCTTTCATTGAAATTGGATGTTATTCATGCCAGTCAGTAGCTGATGCTTTGAATTTAGAAGTGGATCTTAAAAAATTCAATTTTTAGTACTTCACTACCAAATCCCAATTTGACAGCAAAGGCTTTGCCAAGGATAACTTGGATTTTGGAATAGGGTTTTCACATATTCCTCAATTAGAGGATTATTGGGAGGATTGTTCAGATGAATTTGAGGTCAGAAGAAGACTATGGTGCAAGTTCTTCTTAAGACAAATAATTACCCTTAATTTAAATATGGACTTTTTGGTATTTTTTTTAATGAAAAATAGGTGATTGATCTACAATTTAAATAGATAAAACAATCATCTATTCCATAAATTGACAAGGATAAATATGAAGAAGATAATATTGAGGTTAAGACCCTTTCGGTGATAAGGAGAATCGTGAAATGGTTGAGGGAATAAAAACTAGAGGGTGTTCAAAATAAAGTTTCCCAGTAATGTGCATCAATGGTTGAATTACCATACTCAATAAGCTCCTCTAACTAGCTTATTTTTATCTATGTTGTAGGTACTTCCAAGTCAAAAACTGGAAGGGGTCCTGTCATCAAAGAATCCAAGAAGGCTCTTACAACTATTTTGCCTACTTGTGCCACCAGATCAAGGACTAAAAGTAGGAGAAATAGATAGATTTATAAAAGAATAATTATGGACTTAAATTTTGAAGAGGATTTAGGAGAAGCAATAGGTGATAAAGAGTCTGATTCATTAATGACAGAGGAGGTTAGTGCAAAACAATAGATAGAGGTTGCTTTTGATTCTACTGACCTAATGATGATTTCAAATGTGCCTTCTAATCAATCAAATCTTGGTAAAGAAGTCTCGACCTCTGCACCCAAATGGCTGGAAAACTTTGATCAGTGATAAAAGAAAAATAGTCCCATTTTCTTTGTCATTGGAGGACATGGTAAGTATTTATTAAAAAACTCCTAAATTTAAGAAACTAAAAATAACATCCAAGGTAGGTATTGACCTAGTACTGGGAACTGGAGTGCAAAAATAGTCCTAGCTGACAACTAATGAGGAGGTTCAAGATCCTACAGTGCAAGATTTCATTATTGAAAAAATAGATCTTGGGACTGCTTCAAGAGCCATAGATGTGCATCATCTTGAGTCATCCACCAAAAAGATAGTCAGCCAAACCTGGAAAGATGAGATAGATAAAAGGGAGTTGAAATAGACCTTGTGCTCGATGGCAGAATACATCGATGCCATTCACAATCCAAATCCACAATGAGTTTCACAACTACCCCTGTCTTTCGACCCTAAATCTCTAGTTAATCAAAAAACATTGGATCAAGTAAACAAGAACAAAATGGTAACCAAGGTATTTGATGATTGGTTGGACTGTATTATATAGAAAGGTATAGAATATATTCATGAATTAAAAAATATATATCATCAAACCACAACTAATATTGAAGACTTGAAGACACAAAATGCTCTATGGATAAAAGATGAAGGCAAATGTATTAATGTGATGAAGCAAATTGATGAAGTATAGAAGTATGGGATAGCAAAGTTTTTGTTATAAATAAATTTGACAGGTTTGGATGAGGATGTACTATATGTAAGTAAGAAAAACATCAAATCAAGGAATTCAGTATCCCAACAAGGGTGAATTGAACTCACACAAATGATCAAAGAAATAACTGAATTCACTCAATCATTACAACATGATCTACAGTGTATTGATGTAAAATACATAAAGGATGATGGAGAACCAAAAAAGGACATCGATACTATGATTCAATCCTTCAAGGAAAATATCAGCTTTGTTAAAGAAAGTGACAACTTGTTAACCAAAAATTTCTCTCAAATTTCAAAGGTGGAGTCACTTCTTTATCTCTACATCGACACACTCCCAGAGCACGCAGAGAATATGGGGAAAATTTGGAGGGAGAAAGACATCTAGAAGGCAAGGGTAAAGTACATCAGTATTTCCAATTTCTCAAAAATCTAGGTGTTTGTTACAACATTTCAGGAGTGGAAGGATCAACATGCCTCCCCAACCAAACACAACAAATTTGGAGATTCTAATCCGTCACCTCAGCCATGATCTTACTTACAAAGTTTCTTTATTCAATTTTTCAGTTAAAATTATTTTCAAAAACTTGATATTTAAATGAGTTTGTAGAAACTAAATCATGTATAGGTCAGTGTTACTTTAACTCTGGTTTGGTTTGAAATATTGGATAATTAGGGCAATTATATATATATATATATATATAGTTGTTAAAAACATATAGAGAATAGTGAAGAAAAAGAGACAAGAAATTTTAGAGCTGAACTGTTGTTGTTTCACAATATATATGATGTTTGTCTGAAACATTTTTCATCTGTGAATGAAAAGGAGAAACAATTACTGCATACTTAGATCTGTGTGTTTGAGTATTTGAAATTAAGTTTTCTGTGTGAAATCTTCTTTCATATGGTAATTACTCTTTCATTAGACAACTCATTGTATGTGTTCTATCATTTATTGGTTCAGCATATATATATATATATATATATATATGTGTGTGTGTGTGTGTGTGTGTGTGTGTGTGTGTGTGTGTATGTATGTATGTATGTATGTATGTATGTATTTGATTGTTATTGAAGATAAAATCTATGTATTCTATTACCCACTGGTGTTATAGAAAAGGATATCGCATTCATAGCATGATTATGTATGGATGTTAGTTAACCTTTAAGAACTTTCTGGTTAAAAGTGTATCAGAATGATTAGAATAATTTAAATTCATTGAAGATCTCAAAGGGAGTTGTACCTCAATTTAGAGGGGAACTATTCTTGATGGTTCACCCATTTATTGTTTAACTTATTTGTTCTTGAAAGAAGAAGGGTACAGAGTCAGAATAAAACATTTTTAGATAAGGACAAATCTGTTAACTAATATTATGATTGGGTGTTTGTAACTAAGTAGTTGTGTTCATGAAAAACAAACTATGATATTATTGTTTGTCACAAAGTGCATTATATATTTAAAATCTAGTTATATAAATTAGAAAATTACAGTCTAATTGTGCATTATACCTTAATGGTATAAATTGTAATTGTTATTCTTATTATTTGTGTTAAATAATGTTGTGGATATTCATTCATACGTTTGACAGACTAAATATATGTGTTTTAATTATTCATGTGAGTAGCATGTTTTATGATTGCTAGTAGGATGTAATCTGTATGAATCTATTAGTTATACTTATATTAACCAAATCTCATATTATTGTTACTGAGTAAGTAATGAGACATACTTCACTAGCTTATTAGCATCACCAATGCTAGATGAAAGTAATGTGATCATGTGGTGTGTATGAATTAACTGATCTTAGAGATCAATAACTATTGAAAACTTTGACCAAAGTAATGCTAGTTAGACATTATAATTTCATGTGTATGATTTACATGTTTATATGATATCATGTTAGAACAAATTTATTTATGGTACACTACATGTTCTTAGAAATCATATAACACACGGGTACTAGCTTGTCTCTTCGAATTCTCACACTATCATTATCTACTATCTATGAAGGGAGGGTCATTCCTTGATGGGGAATTATGTGAGAGATCGATGGTCTATGGTTGATGTGGAAAAGCACTCGGATAATACTCTCCCTCCTTGTAGTAGTACTTCTTTGGAGATGACACTTGAGATTTCTATAGATACTAGAGTTTGGGGAACTCATTCTCTATAAAGCCATGAATCATGTATCTTATACATTATATTATATTTATTATCGAAACATTATCTTGATGAGATATAATTATTTATTTATTGTACATTGATAGTAGTGGTTATATGTCTGTACTAGCCATGGTTGAATATCTATAGTTACTATATATATTTAGTTATGATATGTTTCATATGATGGTAGTGATTATTGATGGATAGATGTCACATGATTCTCTTATAAATTATCATACATAGAGTATTTTATCTAGATCACTACTTATATTCTCATGGTGTAATCTAATAAAAGAATATGTTATTTAAATTTAAAAAATATATATATTTTTATATGTAGATCCCAATGGGGATGTTAGATGTGGTAATAGAGTTATGGCTCAAAATCTAGGACCTAATGAGTCTACTAACATTTTTATATCCTTTTATTGACAGAAAGTAGGATGGTGAAAGCTATAGTATTAGGAGAGGGTCTATTAAATGTCAATGACAATAATCCTCTATTTGATCTTAACTGATTTACCACTGAGTAAGTTACAAAGTTGGATCATATTCTCAAAACCATGAATGAGACCAGGGATCAGATTATAACCCTAGATCAGGAACTTCATGTCCATGAAGAGGAATAACATCATGAATACCTTGAAGATCATCCCACTAAGTAGGAAAACCTTCAGGATGTGAGAGCATAGGTAGATAAAGAGTTGGCTAGAGATAAGAAAAAGGTGAATCCACCTAAGTTTGATGAAACTATTTTGGGTGACAGAGCTAAAGCATGGTTCACTAAAATGGAAAAAAATTTTGAGATTATAAACCACTCTGAGGTCACTAAAGTAGTATGAAGAGCATACTAGTTGGATGTTGAAGTAGCTACGTGGTGGGCCAATAAGAAGTTAGAAATGAATCTTAACTTGACCAACACTACATGAGAGTAATTTGTGACATTGTTTAGGCCGTGGTGGCTTTCACAATTATATTTTGATCATAAACTTATAAATTTATAGAATCTGATGTAGGAAGACTTATCAATGAATGAGCACAGCAGTTAAAAAAACTATTGAAGTATGTATCTTAGTATTAGATAGATGTGAGGTTTAGAATCAAAAAGTTTATCATGGGATTGAAACCCCATATTGGTGGAGAGGTGGATGGTCATGGACCTTCTACCATGGATTAGGTCTTTAAGAAGGTAGTCATATAGGAACAAAAGTTGAAGTCTCTTGCATAGGCCAGGGACAAGTTCAAAAAAAGCTTGGAATTTCTAAATCAACTTTCAAAAAGAAGAACTAGAAGTAGAGGAGTTGAGACTCTAGGAAATAGTTTAAAATTTAGAATGCCAAGTTTAACAATGGTTCAGGGAACAAAAAATTGGGCAATGGTTTCAAAGGTGGTTTCAATAAAAAGTAACAGGCTGATAAGAAAGGACCACCTAGAGGTTGTTTCATTTATGGAGATGATCATTATGCTCATGATTATACTCAAAACAAGTCAAAGAACAAAGGTCCTACTCCTTATCAGGGTACTTTTCAAAAAGGTATTCATGCAATAATTGATAATCAACAAGCTAAATTCCAAGCTTCACCCATAGAACTATCAAGTATTTTGTTTTAACATCCAGTTTCCATTTTGATAGATACAAGGTTTACTAGATGTTTTATAGCTCCTAACATTCTTAGTAAGTTATCTATAAGAGCTAGAGTAATGGAAAGTGCATGGTTGGTACAATATGGGAATGATTCAAAAGTCATGGTTGACAAGTATTTAGTCGAAGAAAAGATTAGGTTGCTCAAAGTCACAATAATATTGGATCTATATGTAGTACCACTAGGGTCATATGATGTGATCTTAGGAGTCAACTAGATTGTGAAACATAAGGTCAAGGTTTATTGCTACCTAAATAAGGTTGAGTGTCTTGATGATTTTGGAAATCAGATGTAAATTCAAGGCAAGAAAAGAGAGTTGAGGCATAGGTAGATTTATACAATGCAATTCAAGAGGGACCAAGAAAAAGGGTGTCAATCATTTATCATTAATATAAATGAAATAAAGGAACCTAAGAACCATATCTTGAATAATATATATTCCTTAAGAATTTTCATTTTGTGTTTTAAGAGGAATTATCAAGATTGCCTACTAGATGTGAGTTTAATTTCTCTATCGATATCGTACCTGATTTGAAACCACAATCTAAGGCACCATACACGATGACAACCATCGAGTTGGTTGAATTGAAGGTGCAACTCCGATAATCATTTCCAAATGGGTTGATCAGGCCAAGTGTGTCACCATGGGGTGCACCAGTTGTCTTCATTAAGAATAAGAATGGTACTCTTCAACTTTGCATAGATTATAGAATCTTGAACAAGGCAACTATCAAAAATTAGTATCTACTACCTCGTATAAATTATATTTTTTATCAAATTCAAGGAGCAATGGTCTTTTCTAAGATTGATCTTAGATCAGGATACCATCATTTGAGGATAAGGGATGAGGATATACTGAAGATAGTGTTTGAAACTCATTATGGGCACTATGAGTTCACAGTGTTACCATTTGGGTTGAAAAATTATCCAACAACATTCATGAATCTCATGAATAGTGTGTTAAGAGATTACCTAAATCATTTTGTTTTAGTCTTTCTTGATGACATTCTTATATACTCTAAGAATAAAGAGGAACATCTTCAACATCTAGAACAAGTTTTACAATGGTTGCAAAAGCACAAGTTATATGGCAAGTTATTTAAATGTGCATTTTTTTAAGAAAAAGTGCAATATCTCATATATATTATTTATGTAGATATAGAAAAGATAAGAGCCATTATGGAGTAGATAACACTAAAAAATATGCATGAGGTACAGACTTTCATGGGATTAGTGGGCTCTTATAAGAAGTTCATTTTGAATTTCTCTAAGATAGCTAATCTGATTACCTCTCTGCAATGGAAAAACCAAAGTTTTTTCTAGTCAAATAAGTGTGAAGTAACTTTTTAGAAATTAAAAACAAGGCTTGGTTTGGCACCAGTGTTAAGAGTTCCTGACCCTAATGATCAATTTATGGTGATCACAAATGCATCTAAAGATGGACTAGGAGGAGTCCTTATGCAAGATGGTGTAGTGGTATCTTATGAATCAAAGAATTTAAAGCCTTATGAGGTGAACTTTGCCCCTCATAATCTATAAATTATAACAATTGTGCATGCTTTGCAAGTTTGGCGACATTAGTTATTGGAAAAACCATTTGAGCTCAAGACGGATAAATTGGGACTCAAGTACATCTTCACCTAACCAAATTTGAATGCTCTTTAGAGATGTTGGCTAGATTTCTTGTTTGATTATGATTTTAATATCAACTATATTAAAGGCAAAGAAAATAGAGTAGTTGATGCCCTAAGTAGTAGAAGATACATAATAGTCGTAGCTACTATTAAGAGTATATTCAAGGATTGAGTGATTGAATACTCATTAGGAGATGAATTCTATGATTAGGTCAAGAAATCATTGTCTATGAAAGCTCAGAATCCTAGATATAAAAGATTTAGATTAGAGAGTGATGGTCTTTTACATTATAATGGAAGGATGTATGTGTCAGATCAAGAAAATCTATGGAGCATAGTATTAAAATAATTGTACAATGCCCCATATTCAAGACATCCAAGAGTAACCAAGCTCATGGTAGAGCTTAGACCACTATATTTTTGGAAGGGAATCAAGAAAGATTTTGTGGATTTTGTGTCGCGTTGCTTGGAATGTCAATGAGTGAAAGCAAATATGTGCATCTAGCCGGTTTATTATATCCACATGATATACTAGAAAGGAAGTGGCAGGTGATTAGTATGAACTTTGTCTAAGGTTTACCATTATCATTAAAAAACCATTATATGATCTTGGTAAATTTGACAAACTAACTAAGATGGCTCATTTATACCAGATAATTTGATAGACGATGCACCTACTCTTGTAAAAAGGTTCATAAAGGAAGTACATAGGTTACATGGATTTATAAAGAAGATCATTTTGGATCGTGATCTGAAGATAAATTCTCAATTTTAGGTAACTCTAAATTTAGCTTTGGGTACATAACTAAACTTCAGCACTACATATCACCCAAAGACTAATGGTCAAACTAAACAATTTAATAAGATGTTATAGGATCTTCTTCATATGAATTATATGGATCAAAAATATAAGTGGAAATATTATCTTATATTTGTTAAGTTTACATACAAGAACTCATACTAGTTAGTTTTGAAGATGGCACCTTTTGAAGGACTATACAGGAGAAGGTGTAGGACACCAATCAGTTGAGACAGGTTAAAAGATAGGGTAGTCTTTAGACCTGAGATGCTTTAAAAATAGAAGATATTGATCGAGGCCAATGATAGGTAGAAGAGTTATGTTGATCTTAAGAGGATAAATAGATAGTTTTTTGCAAGTGATAAAGTGTTCTTGTAGGTTGAGCCACATAAGAGATAGATTAAATTCAAGAAGTCAATGAAACTTTCTCTAAGATATGTGGGACCCTTCAAAGTGTTAGAAGTGGTCAATAATATAGTGTATAGGATTGCATTGCTACCAACCCTAGCTCTATTATATAATGTCTTCCATTTTTCTTTTTTTAATAAGTATGTAGTTGATCCTTCACATGTGTTGAAATAGAATGCTTTGCAGGTTCTAGATCCTGGGGTGGTCATGGTATAACTAATTAGAGTAATTGACACTCACAAATTTCATTTTCATAACAGTGCAAGGTCTTATGGGACCAATACTCTGAAGATAGTGCTACTTGGAGGACTATGATGATTTCTATAGGCAATTTTCACATTTATTTGCCTAATTTGATACTTCATGCTATATTTTTTTGTTGAACAATGTTTTTAATTCATAACTTATGTTTGAATAAGTGTCACAAGGATGATAATAGCTTTAGGGGGGGAGGATGGTACATCTTGATTCTTCTCTAAGTAAACTTACTTGATTATCCATGGATATTTATAGTTAACAATTTGATTTGGTTATTTTTAACAAAGCTATGAGTTATATGCTATTATGAGATAGTTAAATATTGCTTAGATTACATGATTACATTTTTATGAGTTATTTTTAGGGTATATTCTTACATTATGATCATGTTAATTTGTTATTTCAGCAGTTTTGTATGATATATGTATGTTATGGTGTTGTAGATTAACTACCTATTTGTCATAAGTTGGATGCATGAGAGATTCATCTCTTAGATCCCGATGGAGGGAGACCATCATCAGAGAGGGTGACGTACATGGAGATATTGGGAGACAATAACAAAAATGGTTATAACCCTGCACACACCACATTAGTTAGTAAATGTTATTTGCATAATTGAATGGTTATCGTAGTATGTTTTGATGTTGTTTGCATTTAGATAGTTGTTTATGCATGGTTAGTTGTGTGTTAGCTTAGTTTATTGCTTACATGGAATTTACCTCATGTGATTGCATTATGTATGTTATACGTAAGGTTAAATGCATAATGTTGTAGACTGATTATATGATGATTAGTTAATTATACTAAATAATTATTCATTATTAAGTTATTTGGAAGATATAGAAAAATATATTGATTTTTATAAATTAGTAAATAAAGGAAGAAAAATAAATAAAACAAGTGAGAAGGAAAGTAAGTAATTAGAAAAAAAAGAGAAAAACAAAAGGATAAAAATCATGGGATAAAAAAAGGCATCTTCCTTAAAACACCATAGTCATGAAAAGAAAGGAAGGAGAATATATTTCCTACAAGGAAAAAGGAGTGTGCAATTCTGAGAGAAGAGTATGGAGCATGGAATAAAAAGATACAAAGAGATAATGAAGGAGAACAATGCAAAAGAGAGATCCATTATTTTCAAGCAGGAGTTGTTGAGGTAGGTGCAGTTTTATAATTTTGTAAAATTCTATGTGAAATGTGTTTTATATATATATATATATATATAACATTTGGTATGTTAGTGTTACAATACCAAGACCTAGATAATGTAGACAAATTATAATTTGGTTGGACTATGTATTTAAAATAAATAATATATATCGACCTATTTAAATATATATTATAATGAGTATATAGGGTGATCTAAATGTATAGATCAAACTTCTTACCTAGGTGTATACACAGAATTTGATAGTTAATTACATTAGATTGATTATATTATATACAACAAAATAGATGGAATATATATAGCAAAATTTGATTAGAATACATACAATGACTATTATTTATATAGCAACTCTGAGCAAACATATATGGGTACAACAAACTATGAAGTATATACAAAGTGAACTGAGTGGTGTATTCATAGTGCATTGAAAAGGATATATGCAGTGATCTAATAGGTATATATTAAAGATATAATATATGTAAAATGATCAAAATATTCATATATGTACAGATAAATTTCCACCACATTATTTAGGACAAATTCTCTGAAGACTAAAGCATAGAGGTTAGTATCGCAACCTAGTTCTGGAAAGATAACTAATATTGTGACTGGGTTTATCACTAAAATGAGAGTACTAAACATAAAACTCTCTTGATATAGAAGCTTATACATAAAAAAATATAAAACTCCTAGATAAACAAAATTTTCATTCACAATTGAAGCTATGAATGTTCCCACAATAGCAATTATGATTATTGTGCCAAAGTTTGAAAAGAATAGTTTAGGTTATGGACTAAAACCTAATTGAAAGATTATGGGCGATAACAAAAGCAAAAAAGAAAACTCTTCATGAAAGTTTTCTAGACCACCTCTTATTTAAAATGTGACTTGAAATGTTTGTTATAGGTTTCTAAGATAATGTTCATGTGATACTATGTATTCATGTGTTGTTATGAACTCGTTAATATGAATTCTGCCAAATCAAATTTATATACTTTATTATCTGATTGAATACCCATAACGAGGTCAAAAACAAACATATGTTGTCTTGAGTTTTTGAATAAACTAGCATAATGTTCATGTGTTTCATATGATCATAAACATTTTCTTTCATGTTTGAAATGTTTACCAGACCACCAACAATTAGACAGATGAGAAGTGAAGTGCTAGCTTTGTGAAGTAATAAAATTTATGATGTCACATTGCATGGCCAAGCACAAAGGAAAGAACAAGCATCTATGGATGCTAATATAAAATTATTAATTAGATCATTTTATTATTCTATATGGACCATAGAAGTGTCCATATTATGACATATTAAAATTTGAATTATGATCTCGATTGACATATCTAATCCTATCCTAGTTATTATTATGAAAATAATATCATTGTATCTATTTGTATGGTTATTATTATGAAAATCATAACATTGAATCTATTTGTATTATGATCTAGGTTATTATGTGTATTATGTTCCAGGTTATCATATCCTAGTTGTATTACTCTAGAAGTCATATTATGTTGTATAGTGGCCATATTCTGATATATATTAATTACAACATTTCTGATTATAATACGGTGAAAAATAGTCAGTCCTGACATTATTTCATGTATATGAATAACCAACGGAATACTTGCATCATTATTTATATACTTGTAAACATGGGAATACTTATATATGGAAGATAATATATACCATATGTATATGTGGATATAGTTAAGGATATAATGATTGTTGAATCATATTAAGACATTGGTTGGATTTACAGACAACTAACAACATTTATGTATAGTATTATATAATTATAAGTACCCATATACAATACATGGTATGAATAGAGTAAAGTGTACTAAAACATATAAACATGAAATATGTCAACCTAAAGATTTAGGTACTCTTATTAAAATATACCATATATTGGTATATATCGGGTCATGTGCCTATAGTTGTATTAACTATTAAAAGCTAGTGATAGGATTCTAAAAATCAAAAGACATAATAAGACGTATAAATGAAAGATCTTGTTCATGCAAATATAACTTGGATTATGAGATATTTGATTCTTTAAAATTGTTATGACTAGGTGTTTGTAACTAAGTAATTGTGTTTATGAACAACGGACTATGATATTATTATTTATCATAGAGTGCATTAAATATTTGAAATATAATTATAATAATCATAAAATTTTAGTCTAATTTTATATTATACCCAGATGGTATAAACTATAATTGTTATTGTTATTGTTATTATTTATGTGTTAAATAATGCTATGGAGATTCATTTATCTGTTTGATGGACTAAATATATGCATTTTAATTATTCTTAGGCTTAGCATGTTTTATGATTGCTAGTAAGATGTGATCTGCATGAATCTATTGGTTATACATATATTAACCAAATATCACATTACTGGTACTAAGTAGTGAGACGAACTTCACTAGCTTACTAGCTTCACTAATGCCAGATGAAGGTAATTCGATAAAGTGGTGTGTATGAATTGATTGATCTTAGAGGTCAATAACTATTTAAAACTTTGGCCAAATTAATGTTAGTTATACATTTTCATTTCATGTGTATGATTTACATATTTTTGCGATATCATGTTAGAATGGATTTCTTTATGGTACATTGCATGTTCTTAGAAATCATTCAACATAGAAGTACTAGTTTGTCTCTCTGGATTCTTTCACCATCACTATCTGATCATCTTTAAAGGGATGGCTATTACATGATGGGAGATTGTGTGGAGGATCGATGGTTCGTGGGTGGTGTGGAAAAGCACTCAGATGATGTTCTCCCTTCCCACAACAATACTTCTTTGGAAATGACACTTGAGATTGCCATAGATATTAGAGTTCGAGGAACTCATGTTCCATGGAGACATGAATCATGTATCTTGTACATTATTTTGTATTTATTATTAAAACACTATCCTGATGAGATGTAATTATTTACTTATTATACATTGACAACGGTGGTTGTATGTTTGTACTGGTTATCATTGAATATCTATAATTACTTTCTATATTTGGTTATGATATGTTTCACATGATGGTAGCGATTAGTGATGGATATATGTCACATGCTTATTTTATCATTATCATACTTAAAGTATTTTATATGGATCACTACTTAGATTTTCATGGTGTAATCTAATGAAAGAAGCTGTTTAAATTTTTTTTAAAATCACGTATTTCTAAGTAGATTCCAATGAGGATGTTACAAACAATAATACTATAACCCAAAGATGCAAGGAAAGAGCCATACAATGTGATATCAAAGTAATTTTAAGTTTATTGATAAATATAAATCCTCAACCAAATTACTTATTTAAACATGAATCAACCACTGCAAATGGACTTATATATTGAAGGTTGCTTCACACTTGAAAATATTTAAAAATACTTGATAAATAACTGGAAAGGTGCAAATGTGTAAATGTGTATGAACCAATATCATGCCCCACTAAATTAGTGCCAATTATAAACTATCAAAATGTGCATGAACCAACATCATGCCCAGATGAAATCTAAAATGGTGTAAATGTGCATGAACTAATATCATGCCAAACTAAACCTATCCTATAAAATGGAGTACACATGCCCCCAAATATATTTTAAAACTGTAAATAATTATTCTAACTTGATATTTGAATCATTTCTAGACTCTAAAATATTATACTAAAATATGCTCATGGAGGCTTTAGTCGCTATAATAAAACCCACTAATATGCCCCCCTTTTGATGTGAGGAACGGATATTCCAAGTCACTCATATTAAAAGACAAATAATTGTATCATGTCATGTATAAAAATAATATCATTTAAAATCATGTCAACACATGGAGAGTATGTCATCATAGTAATGTATATAGCATCAAGGCATGTATGTAACATATGAAATGCAAGGGCACATAAGTGTTATGAAAAGATAAATGTATCTATAAAACATGCAGTACTAATTATTGTTGAATAAAACTACATAATCAATGCATGATTTAAATCATGGCACTACACACGAAGGGGAAGGTGTGTGATATGGATCATAACACTAAAAAACATAGAAATCGTACAAGTTCAACAAACTCAACACATAATATCACGTCATAACATAGAGTGTCATACATGAAGCCAAGGGGGCACACACAATAGACAATAGTAACTAGCATTTAATGAAAAAGTAACAACATTGATAAATCATAAAACAAGTGAAAATTAGTCTACACCATTCATATATGTCAATATCACATCATAGTAAATTAGCATATCCAATGTGGCATTGTGTAAGAAATGAGTAATTAAAAACACGTGTAAGTAACATATGTAGTTCAACATGGTAAAAAAAATCATATAAAAATATAACCAGTGATAATGTAATATATGAAAGTAGATGCCCTAGCATTGGCATGGCACCTAGGTATAGGAAAGTTCCACCATCTATGTATTATTGTATGATGTGTTTGTCCTACATTGCACTTATATCCCTCATGAAATACTTGTTTGTATAGAGAGAACATGCCATCATCCAAATATGTGATAAATAACATATGCAAATAATTAATCCAGTCACACAATGGCATAGAATTTCATGCTCATGTCATGTATGCATATTATGTGTTTATTCTAAAGATGGAAAATTTAGAACTATCATAATGTTGCCATGGATGTGATTTCCAATTGAATGTGAAATCAAACCCTATTTTAAAATAATCCCTAACATCATTACTACCATGTTGTCGACCTCATGTTAGATGTTAAAAATCCATGAAAAACATGATTGTTAAAACAATGAATTTTCTTACACTTTAAGTGGGTAGCATTGTAGCAATGATGTTAGGCTTATTTTGATTTTATGAGAGCTTCAATTTGGATTTGTGAAATATATGGAGAGCAAGGATTAAGTGGAGTCTCCTCCCATGCGTCAAGGGCCAATATTTATTTTAATTAATTATTAACATCCATTAGAGGCTGCAAATGGCAATGGGACTGAAAAACATATTACATAAATCTGCATTTCCAAAATATATAGAGAGAGACATAAAAGAAAGATCTAAGAAAATTTTAAAGAGAATTAGGTAATATAATATTTGATGGTAATATATTTTAAAATTATAGACACTGAATTTTGGTAATTAAAATGTTAGTTTTGACTTACCTTTACTTTACATAACTTGTGCAAACATACCTTTACCTTTACTTTAAGATCCACATTTGTTGGGTTGCACATTAATGAATTGTGGATGATTGTACATTTTCATTTGTGAATTAATTTTTCTATTGAGTCTTTGTCCAAGAAAATTCAATCAAAGGTTGATTTTGGCCATATCAAACTGTATGGTTTTCACACCATACTCAAGTTGGCTCATCTTATGATATGTTGAATAAAACCCTAGAATAGAAGATATTCCCATTTATGACTCCATCTCCTCTTTGTTACGAGGTTTTCTCATAGTTTGAGAACCCTTGCCTGAAACCATTATTTGCAGACCTGTCATACAAAGGTTTGAAAATACTAAATTTGATTTTCACCTTCGACTAAACCTCAATCACATTTCTGACCTATGTCAACCTTAAATCCAAAAATTTAAAGAACAAACCCCAACTATATTTTTTTAAGCTTTCCAAAAAAGTAAAGAAAGTGAAAAAAATATAAAATTATGGCATGTAGAGCTAATTTAGTTAAAAACTAAAATCGTAATAAGTCATTAACAAAAGAACCAAAACTTTTTTTATTTTCATGTAGCTTCCTCAAATTATTTTACAACTTCAATAAAAAAATACAAAAAAAATTGTAACGATTTATGAGATATAGGCATTTATTCAAAATCAAGGATTCAACTATAGTTTTTCCCAAATCAAAGATCCAATACCACTTGTAATGAAATAAATTCACCACTAAAGTAGAATCACAATAATAGATCACAATATTATTAGAATAAGAGCAAAATAATGAAGAATACAACTAATCCACTTTGAGGGGGCAACTTCCAAATCTTTACAATAAGAATAGAATTTGTAATATGATAATAAAATAATAACCTTTTTCTCCTATATATATCCTAATTATACTATATAAACACCTTAAGCCGACCCTAATATTGATATAGAGTTATAAAAATGAACATATTACTTAAGTAAAGGTTATGATAGCCTCAAGTCCACCAAACATCATAATACACTTTAAGGCTAAAGATGAAACATTTTCAACTTGTAAAAGGTATTGCATAGATTTTAATCAATAAAATATTAAAAATCAAAGTGTCCAAAGTCTTATTTAAACTCTTGTCATTAATGTGTGTGCTTTACATGCACACTCTTTAAGGAAAGCCTTTTTTATGGGAGGTGGTAACTATTCTTCTTGCCTTGATTCTTATAATTCATCATGCACCCAAAAATATGGAAGTCGATTAATATTTTTGAAAGGTGGTTATGAAAGGATTAAAGCCATGTTTTGGATCATTATTTATCTTCATATCTTTAGTATTAAATCCTTTTTAGGTTGATATCGGTGATGGTAAGTTGAATTTGACAAATTATGTAGTAGGCTATCAGTGTTGAGAATATGGAGAGAAATGAACCTAAGCTCATAGTAGGTAGTATGTGAATGTGAGAAACAAATAGTCATGAATTGAGTAAAGACTGGTTTACTAGCAGTCTAGATCATAGCAAGGAATTCAATTAATTTGATTGATAGTCTTTGATGAATCATGATTATATAAAGTATATTGAGCACATAAGTTGACAAGTTCAATATGGAGTATGTAAAGGATGTGTTTGACAAAATGCTCTCAAACTCTTTGAATGAATGAACTCTAGACTTTATCATAAAAATTCTAGAGAAACCTATGGTGTATGGTAAGTCTAAACCTTGAATGAGAAATTCATGGATCGACTCAAGTTTTAAGCTTATAAAATCCATTTCAATGAGCAATTCAATTGTAGATATGTAGATATGTTTTTTCTTCAGTTATAAATTATAGCAAGGAAATCTATCAAGGCACATTGATTTACAAGTAGATGCATAAGAAAGTTAATAAACAAGACTTTCAAAACAATGGAATGTAACTCGATAGTGTGTTTTCATTTCCATATGATTGGGATATGAAAATTGGCTACTAATTTGTTTGATCATGGCACATAAATCTGAAACACATCCCTTTGAAGATGAAAAAGTGCACAAATTTTTCAAAAACACAAGTAATTTTTTAAAAAAAGAAGTGTGACCTTGTTCAACAACACATGCTCATTTCCATGTGATTAGGAAAGGTGAACTAGATACCAATTATCTAATCGATATAAAATAACACTTGCAACTCATCATCAGCAAGAGTCCACAAGGTGGATAAGACATTGGTCATCATAGAATATGTAATTATCCTAAATTATAATAGGGAATGTTTTCCCTAGATTTAGAGCCACTATTATCTCCCATTTTTGAATTTTGGGATAACACCATCAATTACACTCCTAATTAGAAATTAGAGGTAAATCAAGGACAAGGATGATTAATAAATTACAGGATGAGGATGTTGACTCTATCACCTAGTGGATAAGGCTTGAAAAACTTATTTAGAGACTTGTGTCAAGGCAAATCCATGGCAGTTATTATGCATGGAGAAAACTTAGGAACTAACATTCATGGACCAAATCCAAATTTGAGAGATTTTTTGGGGTATTTTTTACATAACTTCTCATAATTATTATTTACACATCTGATAGAAAGAAGATGCCCATGAGATTTTATAATGGCGTATCACACGAGGAGTAACCTCATGTGTTTGTAGCTTGGATTGGTCCCCATCAACTCTATCGCATAATGGTGATTAGAGATTTCATAATTAATTTTTTGAGTTACTACATTTAGTCATTATTACTACCAACTTTAATCTAGAGTCGGTCATTTGATGAATTCATACATTTCATATCACTATTATTATAAAGCAAATTTAACACCAAATAGATTCATCACACTGAGGTTCATAGGATATTAGTTCCATTAATAAAATTGATAATATTACATAGGTACATCATTCAGTATATGCTCTGTATATCTCTATCATAACAATAACAACACAACTATATTCAACATCAACAACTACTGCATACTAGTAATAGTAACCCCTTCTAAATAAAGCTAACAGGTTATTTATACATAAGTGAACCCCTTTCTCAATTTAAAACATTAATACACAAAAGATGACAAGCCAACAATAATTTCAAATAAATAAGTTGTGGTAATCCATTACAATTAGCTTATTTTTGAATAGGGCCCAACAACCCCTTTATACCCTCTCTATGCTAGATATTCATGTTCATGTTCCTCTTATTTTGTGGACTAGTGTTAGATTTATGTTCTCGTTAATATTTTTGCTTTTATGAATTAATTTTTAATTGTCTCTACTCCCCACGCTCTTGTCTTAGTCTTGCGCTTCTTAGAGTTCTACATCTTCTATGCATTTTTTACTTCCTTATCTTTCACAACTTGCCCTTCTATGCCAAGGTCTTTCGCATCATTCCCTAATGTTTATCTCTTTCATGTTGTGGTCATGTGCACCTACTCTGGTACCCTTTTTCTTTCATGCTTATGGCTATAAAATACTTAGAATATAATTATTACAAAGTTTGGGGTCCAACAGTATCCCATATTAAATTGATAGTCTGTCTCAAACTATGTAGTAGTTTCCTTAGTGGATAAAAATGTAGGATCTACCTCTTAGACTTTACACTTGAGCTCTTCCCACTGGTTCAGGGCTGTTTGATGATTAGAATTAATAACTTCCACTTCACCCTTAAATTTATTCAACTCCCCAGGCTACTCTAAAAAGTTATTAGCTTGAGTTGTCAAAGTCTCAAGTTGAGCACTTATAATCTTGTGAGTGTCCTTGACAGACCCAACCTTTGCCAAAACTTGTGCTCACAATGTTGATAAACTAACATTCAAATGTTGTCATTGGGTATTTATTTGTGCTTCCATATTGTTGACATCCTGGAATACTTTTACGTGATGGGCCCTTTCCTTGATGCTCAAAGAATTCATTGCTAATTATTGGCACTATTGTTCCTCAAGAAATAATTACGCTTCTAAAATTTTACTTGGCCATGCCAAGTTGATAAAAACCCCATCGACTATGAGAATGGTGGTGTTAAGTTTATTCAAAAAAAATTGGTAGACCTTCATGGCCTCAAAAAAATACTCTATTACCCAAAATGTATCTTGTCTATGATCCACTTGGTTTTTACATCTAGTGAGTAGAAGGTCCAAAAGCATCTCTAGCTTATTGATTGCCTTACCAATAATAGGAACTCCATATTTAAGTGTCAGTTCACTTATAGAAATTATTTGGAAAAGGCCCAATGTCCTAAGTTGAGCCACTTCTAGCACACTTAGTTGGCACTTGAGTTTTTAATTTCCTCTTCAAGCTTTCATCATGTTTCATATTCCTCTTTATACAGTTGCATGACCTCTTAATGTTTGGCACAGATCTAACTCACATCATAGTTGTTAAGAATGTTTTTCCTAGAAACTATATACACATAATATTTTTAAACCTTATCAATTATTGATGTTTTCTCTCTTTTAGGAACGTATCGAATTTCAATCTCTTTGAGTGCATGCCTTAAAGGGTGCACTAGGAAATGGGTGGGAAAATCGTTGGTGCTTCACTAGATTATTGTTTCCTATACCACCACTTGTTATCTACATAAGCATCTCCTATACACTTCCCTAAGCTTTACCTCCTCTCTTACACACTTATTCAAGCAATTCACTGCCTTACTTATCCCCTACCCAAGCCTAAAAACCTTTTTGACATTTATCGAATAATGTTAGCCTAGGCCAACCCTGTATTCTAATTGATATTTTCATGTTAGGGTCTAGGTCAACCTTGGCTGACCTAGACTGGGACCTAACTTGTTTTTATCAAATAACGATACATATTCAAATTGGGTGGACCATGATGGATAAACTTTTAGAAAGGTCTAGGGTTAGATTCAACTATATATACACATCTATTTTGTAATTTAAGAATAAGAAAGGAAAAAGAATATTATATTATGCATCTGCTTATCCACCATTCTACTTGAGGAGCATTACTTAGGGTTTCAATGCTTTCTTTGGAGATACGAATGTTGTCTTGTGAATAAGTCTTTTAGATACATAGAGAAGTTGTGTAGCCTAGAGCTGACTTATCCTTGTTATCCTTACATACCACAACAAAATCTTGTAAAGCACCTTGGCTAAGGGAGATATTCAAGCTTGGTGGGTTCATCTTCAAAGGTAAGTATTCATAACTTTGTTCCTCCTTTATAATCGTAGATAGATTTGCATTTGTACTTATCTCCCATGCATTAGGATTTCATATACATTGATGTGAGAATAGATCTTATATGCATGTTTACTTTTTATGTTTATTACACCCACTTTGTGCTACAAGCTTTGGTGAGTACTATATTAGATTTTACTTTACTTTTAATTTATATTTTGTGAATATGAAAACATAGGACCTAGCTAGGGTTATTGCATGGTGTTGCTTGACTAGAGGCTTTGGAACCCTCTCTAGTGATGTTATTATGGTAAGATATCCCTTGGTTAGGTCTAGTGGATCCATCTTGGTCATGACCCTAAATATCTAATATATCAATAATTGGAAGTGTAAGTAGGATTTATCTTCTCCAAGCTAGGATTGATTAATAGATCAGTTGTATTTCCATTTGTATACAAAAGGCTCCTTTGATTCCTCCATCTCATTTATTTTTAAAAATGCTTGACACCCTTTTTTTTGAGCTTTATTCAACTGAATTACTAAAATTTATCTAATTTTAAGTTCCCTCTTTGCTCCTTGAATTTGGGTTTGATTACCTAAATCATCTAGACATTCAACCCTTTTAAGTAGACAATCTACCTTGGCTTTATGTTGAGCTAACCAATTTACTCCTAGGATCATATCATGTAACCCTAATGGAGCTACAAATAGATCCACTACCATAGTGAATTTGGGTAGTTTGATCTCATATTCAACCAAACATTTATCATCCTTGACCTTAGATTCATTCTCGTATTGAACTGACCATACATTTGCCATAACTCTAGTTTTTATAGATAACTTGTTAAGAATATTAGGAGCAATAAAACATTAAGTAACTTCAGTGTCAATCAAAATTAAAATTGACTAAATAAAGTACCTAATAGCTCAATAGGAGAAGCTTAAAACTTAGCTTGTCAGTTGTCTACAACTTCATGAATTCTCTACTAGAAAGATCCATGTTATAGAGTAAAACCCTTATTTTTACCATCTAATTTACCCTAAGTGCATTCCCTAGTGTAATGATCACCTCCACAGATGAAGCATCCACCAAGTGGTCCTTTCCTATCAGATTAATGATTTCCTCTAAAACCTCCTTTGAAACCATTACCTAGTTTCAAGTTTCCTATTCCTTGAATCACTGCCAAACTTGGCATTCTGAATCTTGAATTGATTTTTAGAGTTTCCACTTATCTTTGAATTCTTCTTTTTAAAAATCATTTTGGGACCTCCAAATTTTTTCTTGAATTTCTCTCTAACCTGAGAAAGTGAATTTAGTTTTTGTTCCTCTTTTACTGTCTTTTCAAAGACTTGATCCACGGTAGATGGCCCATGCATATCCACTTTGCACCCAATTTGAAGTTTTAATCCCATAATGAATTTCTTGATGCAAAACCTCTCGTCTTCTTGATACTTTAAAACATACTTTAGGAGCTTAGTGAATTACTACCAGTAATCATTCACTGAAAGATCTCCCTACTTCATATTCTAAAAAATTGGTTAGCTTCTGATCAAAATAAAGTTGGAGAAACCTTCATGATCTAAACAAGGTCACAAACTATTACCATGTGGTGATTGTAGATTTAAGGTTCATCTATAATTTCTTGTTTGCCCACCATGAAGTTGATTTACTAGCCAACTGGTAAGTTCCCCAAACTTCTTTCATAACTTCAGATTAATTATAAATCTCAAAATATTTTTCCATCTCAGTTAGCCATGTTTCAATTCCATCTCTCAAAATGGTTCCATTGAATTTAGATGGATTAACCTTATTCATGTCACATGTAATCTCAATAATAACACATGATCTCACATCTTGAGGTACCTCCTCTTGCCTAGGTCCCTAAGGAACTTCTTTCTCAATAGGATGTTTTTTAGATTCAACCTAATTGTTTTCCTTAACATGGACATGAACTTCCTATTCAAGGGAAGCTATCCCTAGTCTCATTCATGGCTACAATAATTTGATCAAGTTTGGTAGCTTGTTCAATGGCAAACTGATTCTAATCAACTGAAAGGTTAATATTATTTGGATTCGATGTATCCCTGCCAAATGGCCTCCAACATGACATTCTTTTTTCTGAATATAGAATAATAAGAATACATTAATGGACTCATTAAGTCCAAGATTTTGAGCCTTAGCTATGATACCACAATGTAACAATCTGTCAAGTTTAACTATAGTTATTTTTTAAAAAATTAACTCAACTACAAAATTAACTCAACACTAATGATCTCTAACTAAATGCATCAATTGAGATAAATTACATTATTAACCATAAGGTTAAGTTTTATATTCATCTAGCTAATGATCAATATAACACATGCTAATTTATTTCGATAGATTCAACAATATAATGTACAATAATAATCTAAGTTAATAATTCAGCCATCATTGATTAAATAATAAAATAGGTACAAATATATTACATCTAGTTGTTACTCTTTAAAATTTACATAAAATAATACAAATATACATATTGCATATCTGAATAATAGATTACAATTATATAATGCTCCACATAACATATGAGTCTCAAAGAACTCGCTATTATTCAAAAATAATCTTGAGTAAAGCCTATATCAGTTGACTACTGGAAGGGGAGGGAGAATATCATCTAAATGCTTTTGCACACCAACCATGGACTATTGATCCCCCACATAATATCTCAACAAGGGAATGGCCCTCCCTTCACGGGTGGAATGATAGTGATAGTGCAAAAATTGAGAAAGTCAACTAGAAATCCATGTCTTGTGAGATAACTATCACATGCATCATATCATAAAGAAATACATTATGACATGATATCATGCAATACATGCAAATTAAATCAAACAGGTAAAATGACAATGTTTAAACCATATACATTACTTTGTCCAAAGTTTTAATATAATTTTCTAGATCTCAAGATCAATCAAATTCACACATGCAACTCATTTGAACAACTCCAATCTACTTATTCATGGCACTAAGTAAGTACGTGAACTTTGTTACACCTAATTATTTAATGTAAATAATATCAAATAAGCATAATAATGCTTAAATCCATAGATTTCATACATATAAAGATTTACATAATGAATGCTATAGTATGTATTAACACAAAACATCATAATATTTTTGATACTTCATTATGAACATCTAAATACCATAATCAGCTAATAGACATTTAAATAACCCCATTTTATAAAATAGTTGATATAATGACAATTGCAATCATTTAATTTCTCTACCAAAATTTTAATCGTCATTTGTTTATAAATAATTTTCACTTAGGTTCAGATTTACATAACATGCTAATCTCATATAAGCAGAATCTTTTGTCTTCCCTAATTGTCATATAGAACCTCAAAAATTACTTTATAAAATTTCCAACAACATAACTATTAAGTAATCATTTATTAATTACCAATACATCAAACAGTGTTTTGGGTCAAGAAAGTTTTAAGTTTAATTCAAGATCAATATGAAACATGATAACATATATATATCATAATAGAATAAAGCATTTGATCATGCTCAACCACTTCAGTTGCATAATAGATTTGAATATATATATATATATATATATATATATATATATATAGACACACACACACACACACACACACACACACACACACACCTCTGTGTGTGTGTAGACACACACACACATATTGGTACAAAATGCAAATTCCATATCTCCATGAACTGATTAATAGTTATAGGCACGACTATCAATAGTCGATCCTCTAGCTAATTGAAACACAAAAGCATTCACAAGTAATAAAACCAATGAAATATTTTTAACATATTCAAACCATATAATTAATTACTCGGTTCAAACATCCATGCACCTATAGTCTGAAGATTGGGTAATAAATTATAACAAAGCAAAGATCTGTTTTGACCCTTCATAATAACCAACAATTGAAACAATAGGTATTCGATCCATAAATGAATATCAGACACATTACTTAGTATATCTACTCCTATTTGAGTTTCCAAAGTTCCCATTGAATCAATCATTAAATCAAAACCCTTGTTCAATATTTATATATTAAATAGTCAAACAAAATATGCCTTCAAAATTTATATACATAGCTACCAATTTTCATAGTCATTTTGCATAATAGGTTTAATATTCAAACGTACACAGCCTTAGTAATAACTTAAATCACAAGTCATTAAAAATCCAAAGAGTGGTTCACACATAGATGAGACAACTGCACATCCTATATCCCTTAAAAGGCAAGATGAGGGTCTATCTATACTCAACCATTTACAAGCTAAATTATGGGTACATTAGTACTTGGCCCATTGGATGGGTTAAACCCATCCCTAGGGTCATATATAAATGACCCATAAATGTATATATTCATATGCTCAAAAATTTGATAGAGTTATAATAGAATTTCAATCCACCTAAAATTTCATATAATAATCCTCTAACTAAGCAGCCAACGAAGGATTATAAAAACATGAAACATCGAACTTCACATACACAACTAGTGAAATAATTGAAATAATTACAAGTTTGAAAACTCTTTTAAATTTCCCAAAAATTTGGTATCTATAAACTATGATGCGCAAAAACCCTTAAATATCTTGAAACCTTAGTTCATTATCTGGGTTTTTTTTCAACATTATAACCATAACCAAATGCACACACAGTCGTAATCAATAGAGCGGGTTTAATATGTGCTCAACCCTCTGGATGGATCGTACTCATCTGTGTAGTTAACCACCCACCCACCCACACACACACACACACACACACACATAAAATAAAATAGAACCTCCAAAATCCAACTAAATTAACCAATGGCATTTACAATACATTCATGGTATGATTCAATAGAGAAACCATAAGTATAGTAAAAATAGACCCTACCTCAAATTCCAAGTAAAATAAGTCAAAGAATTTTCTTTGCCTATATTTTTCCTCATCCCATGCTTTCTTTTCTCTCTATTTTTTCACCATCCTCTGCTCCATAACCCACGACTCCCATTTATCTCCAAAATTTTCGAACGTGCATGCCAAAATTTTGGCATAATCATTTCCTCAAAAATATCAACAATCTAGTTAACCAGTTAAAGAGTTCATCATCACAAAACCATGCAAACAAAATAGTCTAACAAGCTTTGCATTAAGACTCGAAGAGTCTAGAAACTCAACAACTCATAACCCTATATTCTCCCAAATATTCTAAAGTTTATAATCATTTAAACATTATAAAATTGAATTATGGTCTAATGACTAAATAATGCCAATCAAATACTTTGCATAATGAGATAGCTCAAAAGAGATTTTATCTAAATCATTATAATCACGCCTTCAATCAAAACTTCAACCTTCGATTCGACCACTAAAATATGCATAAGCCTTGATTAAATATTCAATGCCTTCACTAAATTAAACTTGGTCTAAGTATAATCATCGACCACATAATAATCACATCCTTACCTTGATATAATGACTTTTAATTAATCACATGTGTTCTAATATTGAAACCATAGAATCAACAAGGTAGTTCAAGCCTATTTAATTATAACAATGACTTCAATTAAAACCAACATGTCCTAAGACTTGTCTAAAAATCCTATACTAAAGCAATTTGCTTTATAACAACATATTAATCCCTCTACATATAATGTTATTATACTATTTAAACAAGATATTACCATATATAAGTGCAACCTTGTCAAAATAGTGTAATTAGACTTTGCATCACAACAAGATCATTCAAGGACTTCAAAGCACAAGTCATGATGAATATAAATGCATGAAGTAAGTTAAATAAAACATTTTAATTTACCTCAACAAACACATGCCACACTCATTCAACCCACATTGTACACAATCGTAGACAATGGAGCAAAATAAACATACAAGAATCTCATTCATTATATAATCTCATAAATGCAAACACACTATAAGGGTTAAAGCAATACACATAGGATATCAATAATTCCAAACAATAAAATATGTTAATGATATGATGTCAGGGTTCACATTAAGAGGCCATGATATAAATCCCCTTAGGTTTGTTTAGGTAAATCAGATTCACTCCATTAGCAAATCAGAGTGTGCAGAGCATGTAGAAAATAATTGTTTTTTTTTTGGTGTCATAATGTTGAATGGGCTAGGGTGACATTCCACTCTCAGGCATCATTATGCTATTAGGTGACACCACACCATTAGATGATACAATATAGGCATTATACTTTCAGGCATCAAATCACTATTGTATGGTAACATACCATCACATGACATCATGTTATCGCACGATATCATGCTATTTTATAACACCATATTATCATTCACCACCATGTTGTCTCGTGACACCATTGTTGTCATACAATATCATCCTATCATGTAACAACATGCTATTGTATGAGACCATGTTGTCATGTGACACAATGTTATCGTGCGACACCAATATTATTGCATTATGGCATGGTGTTGCACGATACCATGATATTACATGGCATGATTATATCATGCAACACAATGATATCATGTGGCACCATAATCTTATGCATCACCTTACTCTCACATGGTGTCATGGTGATGTGTGATGCTATACTACTATGCGGTGCTCTGTTGTCACATGGTGCCATGCCACCATGTGATAATATGCTCTTGCATGTTCACACATTATGCCATGTTTCTAGTCCCAGATGAAGCCAACTAGTTTATCCAATTCCTTTCCTTGATTATAAATAACACTACAACAACCTCATTTTAACACTTTGCTTAAACTTTTTATCATCCTACCAACTTCCACCTCAACCTTCCTACTTCTAACTCAACCTACCTACTTCCACTTACCTGCTTCCAATGGCTTTCACATCCATGGAAACTCAACGTCAAGTAGGGGGGAACCAAAACTATGTTTTAAAAAATATATTATGTCTAGATTTCCTTCACATGGTAGATGATCCCAAATTCTTTGTTGATTGGATCGATCAATGCCAGCTTAAAGGCATGGTGTAGATGCCTCAATACAATATGGCTATCAACAACAACCGACTATGATCTTTGGTTGGGTGTTTTAATCATAATGAGAGATGTTTCTATGTCTGGTTTAACAATGAAACCATATCCTTTGGCACCTCTCTATTGGATATCCATAATTTAATAGGTCTTTCACATTGTAATGCAAGCCCTATTAGCATCAAAGTTGTGTTAACTGACAATGATAAAAATTACTTGGAGTTGATCTACAAAGTGTCTATTGACCCTGCTGATAAGTGTTGAATTTATTAATAAAATTGACATTTCTTAATTATACTTGAATCATTTATTATAAATAGTTTGGTATCTTAATTCAATTTCATGTTTTACTTTTCTATTTTCATTACAACTAGTCAAAATCAAAGGGGGATCCCCATTGAAAATATCACCAATCTATTTCTCAAAACTATTATCCATTTCTTTTAATCAAGAATTGTTTTGTAGTGAAGACCATCAAACATTCCCTTCTAGGTTGTTTACTATATTCGTCAATCTCTCTCGGGTGTTGTTTATGACTCGTGCAATGTTATTTCCAGTAGGATTAGGGGTTAATTGAGTTTTGATTTCTTAAAGGACACTTGCACCATTTCCTCTTCTGACTACATTTTGGCCTTGTACTTTGAGGCCTTATATGAAATCTAGAATATTGTTATCCCCACTACCCTCCATCCAAAAATGAAAGCTAATGATTTGTCTCTCAAGGAATAGGAGGTAAGTTTAGTTTTCACAAGTCTCATTTTTTTGCTTTATATATATTTCAAATTTTAACATTTTTTAGCCTATTAGTTTTTATAGGTGAGAGTGTGTGTCTATGACATAAGAAAATAGGTTGCAAGTAGAGGTCGATGTGCTCTAGAGGGCTCCAATGATACCCAATCCATGGAGTCTTCATTTAATTCCTTTCAAATTACAAAACACCCAAGAACTAATTCCATTTCATCTATGCTTCCAAGTTCCCCCAAATTTCCTTTAAAATCTTTTTCTTGTTTTATTCAATGCAAAATAATAATATTCATATTGGTTTGTATTTTTTTTTTGTAATTAATTCTCATAGTATTGTCATTGAGGATTCTTCCACATAACACCATCAATGTTTGCCATTACAACTTTCTTTTTTATTTGAAGTTTGTTAGAATATTTTGGTCAATTAACTGCATAAATTACGCATTTTTTAGTTTCTTGTGAAATTGCCAATGTCTCTCCCATAAGCACATTGAGATGGCAAGAGCCAACTCCTACAAGGATGCAAGGAGGGGAAGAGATAAATCCGACAAGGACAATCAGAATGGATGATGCAGTCACCCCAATAGGTAATAACATTAATAGATTCAATTTGAATTTGCTTTGATTTTATGTTTTTGAATTTACCATTTTTTAATAAATATTTTTTGCAGTCTACCTAACATTTGCCAGGAGACCTAGGAGTATGTCACCACCCCCCCCCACCCATCCAGATTCAGAGAAGAGGAAAGAACACCTCCCTCCTTGCACAAGTTCAAGAAATGCTACAAATTTTTGATTTTTCAAATTTCTCTATTGGTGGGCTTTCGAATGCAGAGGGTCTTAAATGTTTGCAGCAAATTGATATGGATGAAGAGTTTTTTGGCATTGAAATCAGACCCCTAAATGTTGATGGATTCAATCCACATCAATTTATTCAAGTTCCTAATGTGCCTTCATAAGTTCCTCATGTAGCTAGCTCTTCACCACCCCGCACTGATAATGTAAATGTCTCTGAGGATTCTCTTACTAATTTTTCATTGGACAATCTAGTTTTAGAAAATTTGCTTTTAAATTTTAAGGATGGTGTTATTGGAAAATTTAATGATTTAAAATAATGGGAGATAAGGACAAAAACACTTACCAAAGAAATTAATGCCCGTTATCACAACCACTCTCAAAGAGTGAATTTATTTTATCTTGTTCAAAATGAACCCTCAAAGATTGATGCTTTGTTCCAACAATCTCAATCTGGATTGATCTCTATGGACAATGTTTACAATGAAAGAATTTTATATATCATGATAAACAGGTTGGAAATTTTAAATGGAAAAGCCCAAGCATATTTCAATAAATGGGCTAAAGATATCAACCTTGTTACCATTGCACAAGTAGACAAGGATAAAGCGGTGGTAAGTTTTGTTTATCTGTAACGTGTATTTTGATTATTATAATACCTTTGTATGTGCTTCACACATCTATTATTTGTTGTTTGCAGGAAAAATATGAAAATTTAAAGCAAGAAGCACATTCTATTAATGTGCATTTGAGAAATACCCGCAAAAGTATCTCAACAATTACATTGAAGAAAAAGTTGGTTATGTTAAATAATCAAAATATAACTTTGAATAAAATAATTAAAGAGCATGGTATGGATCTAATCATTTTATTGAAGCAAAAAACAAATGTAGATCCTGCAATTATTTCAATAGGAGATGCAGCAAATGAGGAGAGGGTGATTCTTGCACAAATGCTGCAAATGATCTTCAGAAGAAAGGAGTGATAATAGAGGATTCACAGGCAAGTCTAGATAGTGGGGTTTTCATGGGTGGGGATGGGAAGCAGCTAGGGGTGGAAAGTCTCAACCATAAAAATGATGATTTGTCTGAGTTTATATTGTTGACAATGACAGTTTCTATTGTTTAAAATAGTTTATATCATGTTTATTTGAAAAACACTTACTTTATTAAATGATATTTTACAATTGTTCTAAATACTCTTAGCTATATAATTTTAATATTATATATATATATATAATGTAGTGGTCAAGTTTATATAATCTATGAAGAAAAAGTGGAGTAAATATTCTATGGATATTTTTAATGTTCTAGTAGTTGAAATATACTAGTGGTCAAGTTTAATGTTCTATGGATGTTATGGTTTTGGTTTGAATGCATGGCTATAATGTTCTAGTAATTGTAGCCTTGAATGCATTATTAAATTGTTCTAGTAGTTGTGTCATTGAATGCATTGATTGTAGTGCAATTTGGAAATATGGGAACCCAACCATAGGAAAAATGTTTATAGTAGTTGTAGTATTTGAATATTGTAGTAGTTGTAGTAGTAGGAAAAATAGCCTATGGTATAATAAGTATTCTATGGATTTATATTGTTCTACTAGTTTTATTATTGAATGCATTGGTAGGAGAAAAAGCGGAGTAAATGTTGTATGAATGGCTTTAATGTTCTAGTAGTTGAAATATACTAGTTGTAGTGTTTGAATGCATGGATATAATGTTCTAGTTGTTGCAGCCTTGAATGTATTATTAAATTGTACTAGTAGTTGTAGCATTGAATGCATTGCTAGTGTTATAGTTTTCTAGTAGTTGTAGCATCGAATGCATTATTAAACTGTTCTAGTAGTTGTAGCATGGAATGTATTGATTGATTGATTGTTAAATATGTGAACTATAGGTAAAATAGTTCTAGTTATTATAGTATTTGAATATTATAATTGTAGTAGTTGTATAAAACATAGCCTATTGTAGAGTAACTATTCTATAAAATTATATTATTCTAGTAGTTGTACTATTGAATACATCGTTAGTGTTATATTGTTCTAGTAGTTGTAAATTTGAATGCATTGTTACAATGTTAGTGTTCTAGTAGTTGTAGCATTGAATTAATTGATTGTGGTAGAATTTGAAAATAAGCAAACATAAGTTCCAACTATAGTAAAAATATTTGATATATATTTTTGTAATGGTAATAATGTAAACATGCAATAGAATAATTATAGTTACAATGTTATACATGTATAACAATAAATCTTAATAATTGGAGTTTTAATGGCAAGAGAACTAGTGTCATATGGTGCACCATGCATGTATAGACACAAGAATCGTGTGCTTCAATGAATGCTATAAGGAAAATTGAAATGCTATGTATGATGTTAATGAGAATTATGATTATTATTCGATGAATGGCATGAATTTCAAAGATAAAGTGTTATTTGAAATACACAAAATTTTAATAGAATAAAAAATATTAAATCTGATGTATTGAATAAGATTCATGATTGTAACATCTAGATAATAGATTAAAATTTTTAATTTATTTGAATAAGATTGAATAAGAAATATTTCAAAAAATAGTAATTGCTATACTTATCAAACTAAAAGTGAGGCAACGAAAACAATCCTTGAGAAACTTGCTCATTGTAAGATTGATTTGCATCTACCATGACAGTGTCATATTAAGTCTCAGTATTCTCATGCGTTATAGAATGTTAATGAAAATTATGATTGTTAATGAATGACATGTATTTCAAAGATAAAGTACTATTTGAAATACACAATTTTAATAGGGCAAAAAATATTAATTCCAATGTATTGAATAAGATTCATGAATGTAAAATCCAAAAAACAGATTACAGAATTTAATGTATTTGAAGATGAAAGAATAAGAAATATTTCAAAAAATAATAATTGCCATACTTATCAAACTAAAAGTCGGGTAGCTGAAATAATCCTCGAGAAACTTGTTCATCGTAAGTGTGATTCGCATCTACCATACCAATGTCATATTTAGTATCAGTATTCTCTTCCTCTGTATTGGTAGTCTTATTAGTCACACCTCTTCTTTCCACTAGAGAAATCCATCTTGCCACTACTCTGTTATATGGAAACTTATCTACAGAATAATGTAAAACATACAGTCTCAAGCAAGTCTATAGATTTTTATCCAATCTGTTTCTAAGTTTTGACTTCACAAAGGATAATGCACTAAACACTTACTCATCTTCCACATAACCCAAAATCATTGTTTGAGAAAGTTTGTATAATCTAAAATATTCACTAATACTTTCTTGTAAAATGCTACTTGGATAAAGTTTTTTTCAGAGACGAGTAATGGCACCATTTTATGTTGGGTCACTTAAACACTAAAATTGATCCATCATTGTAATCCCAAATTATGTTGACTGAGATGTAAGTAATTATTTATTTAAAATACCATTAATTTGAATTCCATTCACATCTCAAGATTTAAAGAAATGCATAACAATTGTACCCATGTATTTGTGAAATAATGTGTTGATTTTTTCTTGATTGTTAACACTGTTCCAAAAAATGGGATTCATAACTCCCATGCCGTCCAACAACTCATCCCTTTGAAAACATTCTCTGATCTTAGCAGCTAAACTTTGTGAGATTTTTCTCAATTTAATTTGTGTTTTAGACAAAATAGTATCATATAGCAAATGTGTCACAAGTACATCTTCAAGCTCAACTCCCACAACTTTGAGCCTTTTAGAGCATGTGTGCATTGGGATCTCAATGCCATTTACCATAACACAAAGATGATCATGTATATTGAATTTCAAATAACTCTTTGGATTCTAAAAATTAGTCAAAATTTTCCAGGTTCTAAAAATAGGTCTGTGAAAGCTTTCATTCGATGTGTATAATATATCTAAACATTGACATATACATTTTCTCAAATGTATGAAGTCAATAATATAGATAGATCTCTCTTGGGCATGTTTCATTAAAAAGTTGATTTCCTTCAACATTGGCAAAATATTGTATAATATGAGTAAAGTTTCTAAATATGTTAAATGAAATAACAAATCTTTTGCTTTGTCAACTTCCCTATGATATTTATACATAAACCCTATCAAATATGGATATTCCTCAAAAAATTTACAAGCAGGTTCATACATGGAAATCCATCTAGTTTCCACATCTTTCAGTAGTTTTTTACCATCTGTCACCCTGATTGCAAATATTTGGAACTCCATGAATCTTTTTGGGCTACTTTACACATGCAAGTCATGAATAAGCTCTTCCACTTTTGTGACATTCCTGAATGTGTAAACAAATTTGTAAGCAAAATTCATCCTATGTGCCATGCAATGTATTGGAATCATAAATAAATAAATTATTGTTTGTAAGTGAACACAAAGACCCTTTCTATGCCCTTGCATCACTAATGCACCATCAGCACCAACACATACCAACTTCGTAGCTATGGAATAATCATCCATCCTAGCTCTCTCTCTTAAATTGGATATAACCAATTTATGGAGGTTTTTTGCATTGCAATTTTCAACCATTTTATGGACAACTAAAAGATGAGATTGCCTTGAATAATTTTCAAATGTATACACATGCATGCAAACCCATATTGTGTTGTTAACTATAGTGACCTCATCAATGGACATATAGATAAATAGTGATCTCTTAACACTTTCTTTTAAATCTTCCTTCTCAACAATGGCTAGACTTTTTGCTATTTCCCAAGCACTGTTATTCGACCAATGTGACTATGGAATATCTAGAAACTCATTATGTTGAAACAAACTTTTGTAATCTATAAAATCATAAATAGGTCTTCCCTTTTTTTAAATGTGGAAAATAGTAGATAACTATACATATTTTTCCCTAACATTGGACTGCATAATTTTTCCAAATTACACTTTTATGGTTCCCCCATTCTTAATAAGATGTTTTTATTATTTTTGATCATTTTTGCATTCACGACATGCATTCATTCTTCTCTATTTTTCTATCTGTATGTTCTTGTTATTTATCCATCTGGGTGCTTCACTAATATATATATTTTCCCACAATGTTTCTCAATTATGTCCAATTTAAGTCATATTAGTTCTTTTCCAAATTTTCAATTGCAAATTATACATCTGCATTCTATTGGAAGCTCATTACCATTTTCTGGGTCTACAGGTTTTATAAATGGATATTTTATAGCCCAATCAACTTGAAAAGACCTTCCTATTGTCCATGTACTTATCTTCCTCTGTCAACTTTTTTGAGTGGAATTTTCAACAAAATTTTGTGTTTGCAAATAACTAAATTTCTCTTGTGGAGTGCCCAAAAGAGTGTGTTTTAGTGAAATGCCCAGAGGTGTCTTTTAGGGGTGGCATTTCATCAATAAAACCTTCAGGTGGTGAGAAGTTATTGGGATTAATTATTTCTAATGAAATAGTGTCAATATCCATGTTGATTTTTGCATTGAAATGGTTTTGCTATTATTCTACAATGAAAAAAATTAACTAATACTTTTTTAAAAATATTTAGAATTACCTGTATTTGAAGTGCATGTAGTTTATGCAGTTCTTTTCCTAGATTTTTGAAATAAGACATGATGTTGGATTTTTTTGATATTTCCTATGGTGTTTTAGCCTTGATGGTACCTCCTGATGCTTGAGCTTTATTTTTGGGTAGTTTATTACTACTGACTTCTTATCCACTATTGAGTGGCAGGTTACGATCATGCAACACAGATCTACCATGTGACACAGTGCAACGGGGCATCAATCATCAATCACATGACACACTATTGTTAGATGCTACGTTGATGTCACACAGGATATGGTGGTTGGGTGATCAGTTGCCATCGTGTGGCACATCATTTTTGAATGGTAGATTATTGTCACATGATGTATTGTTATTGCATAGTAAATTGTCATCGTACATTAGGTTGTCATCGCATGTTACACTGCCACCACATAATACCATGCCACTGGGCGTTTGATTTGCATCGTGTGACATAATGCTTGTGAAGGTTAGGTTGTTGAAAGCAATCTAATGGCAAAGTGTGGCCTCAAGTCTTGATCTTCATAATTCAGTAAAAAAAGATGGTTCAGTGGTAAGTTCACGACCTGAGATCTCTAGGAACATTTGTACTATATATAGATGGCAAATTAACTTATTGTAAATCATTGGTGAGTCGACCCCTCAAAAAAATGGCATCTTAAAATTTTAGGTGAAAGGGTCATATGTTGCACCCTAAAAAATCATCAAATTCAAAATCCCCAAAAAGAAATATTCATGAATTAACAAATATTTATCACTAAAATTTACCTTGTATGATACATGTTGTTAAAATTAATATTAACCAACTAACAATTAACAAATAGATTTCTACTCTATGTGGTGTGTGCAAGCCTCCCGTCTCATTCTCTCCTCCCCCACTTGTCTCCATCTGCACCATCATCTCTGATGATACACTCCCTCGATCATAGTCAATAAGGTGGACTCCATCCGTCATCCACCTCAATACAAATAAACAATAGTTAGACCACATTATGTAAAAATCATAATATTCTATTGTAATAGAATATATTGTATAATCATGATTAAAATTTATCATAACAGAATCCAAACAACAAACTAAATTAACTATCATGATCATAAATAATAAATGTTGTCCATAATCAACATATTGCTAATCCAATTACTTAACACATCAATTAAACCAACCACTAACCACAGAATTCGTAATAATAAGTCTAGACAAAAATTAGGATGTAACACATTATTTGACATTTTATGTGTTGTGTATGGTATATTTTGATGATTATTAAATAACTATTTAGATTTAGAATTTTAGATTATATATATTAAAAGTTTTGGGTGATTTAATGTAATGTGCATTACTTTTTTGTATGATTTAATGTGATGTATATTATACATTTCAAGTTTTATGAAAAACTTATTATATGTTAAATAAATACACAAAATGTATAGCTGCTACTCGCATACCTATCTTAGATAAATCTATGTAAAAGACAATAAGAGATATCATTTTCGAGGTGCCTATTCCACTTATGTCGCAAATCTAATATAAGATAGGCATCTAGAGAATGATATCTCTTGGTGTCTTTTACATAGATATCTAAGATACGTATGTTAGTTTATCGTTTGTTACCATAAAATACAAATAAAAGGATTGCACATAGATAATGAGTGCCAACTTGAAGATTGATAATGAGTACCGATCAAATGAAATGGGAAATTTTAAGTAGATTATAATAAAAAATAGAAATATTTATAAATATTAATCAAAAAAATAGTATATATGTCTTTTGGTCTTTATTATGAATAAATAGATTTAAAATAAATTACAAGATAAATATTTAAATAAATTTAAAATAGATATAAAATAGTAAATTACATTTGATTATTTTTTCAAAAATCAAAGTAATAAAGATAAACCTAGGTTTTATAAATGTGTTTAGACAATAAAAATTATGGTTTTGTGGTAAGATAACCTTGAAAACTTGTAGAAAATAGAGAACCTTATCAAAACATTTTCAAGAAATTTATTTCAACATCTCAATTATTTTGAAATATTTATTACAACAATTAAATTTGATTTTATTATTTTATTTGATTACTTTGACCAAATATAATTGCAAGTAGTGTAGGTGAATATAGTCTATGTTGATGTAAACCCACTTTTCCTATACTACACAAATTATGTTTCTAGGAAGTATTAAAGAGGCAAAAAAAATTAACAATTGTGTTTGTTAGATCTAGAGATCCAAAAATATTCCTAGCTTTTCAAAACTTCACTCTAATCGCTAAAAAAAATGCACATCTTCTCCTTTTCGCAATTAAACAAATAAAATTGAAAATAACAAAGACCATGATATATAATAGGGTTTGCATTACACTAGAGATAATATGATATTCTTTGATATTTTTTAGGACCTTCAAGGATATAGAATATTGAATTTAACATTCTTAATACTTTAATAATTCACCATCATGGAAAATAAATGTAATATAATGAGTTATTAATATAAACTTTAGTGTTATAATGAATTCTCTTTAAATGTTTGACTTTTCTAAAATGCTTATGAGTGTTCAATAAATTCCTATGAACAATAAAATATTAGATATTTTTTCATATGTCTAAATCCATTATGACCTGTATGTATTTATGAATGACTTGAATTCAAATTAAGACTTTTGATGTACAAATCAATATAAAATAGTTGAAAAAGTAAAAAAGATACGACGATCAACCACATGTGCACTCTAATTGGTTGGGCTTTAGAAATATAATATGTGTTTGGAAAGATTATCATAAAATTTTGAAATTATGATAAAAGAAAAAGGGAGGAAAGAAAATAAAGGTGAGACATGAAGACAAACTACAAAACAAGTCAATGTCACTTAATTTAAACAAATCATTAACAAATACACAAACACTTTAAAATTTTACAATTTAATGATTAACAAATATCTAAAAACTATTTTTCAAATATTTGTATTTTTTCCAATTTAATGTTGAATACTTATCAAAATAAAACATATATAAACTCTAATAACCCCAATCAAGTTAGTCATATAATATTATTATATTAAGTTAGACAAACATTCATATTTTCTCGTTTTTCATTGAGTGGATCATTTCATGTCTAGATATAAAAATTACTCATCGCTAATCTTAAATCCTCACTTAAAATCTCAATTCATTTTTAAATTAAAAAATATATAATTTTTTATTATCATGCTTAATATACAATAATTTTTAAATTTTGAAAGTTTTGAAATTAACTCATTTAATCTTAATATATATAAAAATAACCTTAATAATAAATTCGATTCCCTAATTATCCGTAATACAATGGGAACCCATTACACATCACCTAAAAGTTAATAGGAAAGCTCGTGTATTAGAGCCAAAGGGCCCCAATTCCCAAAGTTTAATTAACCAATTCTCATTTAATGTCGAAGGAAATCGTCTAACGTCGTTTCACGTTGCCTCATTCCTTGGCACGCGAGACTTTCTTCATTATTCCAGGTATTATAAGGAATATGATGATGCAAATAAGCAGTCGTTGTAGTATAGTGGTAAGTATTCCCGCCTGTCACGCGGGTGACCCGGGTTCGATCCCCGGCAACGGCGATCTTTTTAAATTTTGGTTAGTTAACAAAATATGTTACCTTTTCACAGGAAATTAACGTGGGCATGTTGCTCAGTTGGCAGAGCGTTCGCTAAACATGCGATGGATACGGGCATTTTTAGCGTTGAAATTCAAGGAATAACCCCACTACTGAAGGAATTGCGATTTTAAGAGTAGCGTAATATTATCATAATCGAATCTCTTTTTGCTTTGCCCCTACTCTTTTCCGTTCGCTAATGTACTCTCGGTGGCCTTAAAGGTACAAGTTACGCTGTACTCTCAGTGGCCTTAAAGGTACAAGTTACGCTGTATTTTCAGTGGCTTTAAAGGTACAAGTTATGTTGTATTTTCAGTGGCTTTAAAGGTACAAGTTACGCTCTATTTTTAGTGGCCTTAAAGGTACAAATTATGTTGAAGGGAAATACGTTTTTTGGTTTTGGTAAAGTGTAGTTTTGTAATGTAAACGATGGTAAATTTATATCTATGGTTGTCTCCATTCGAAATCCATGAATGTTGACTTCGTCTCATTTTTTATGTATTAAATATTATTTAATATTTTTATATTGCTAGTGAAAGTGATGGTGGGAAATGAGGTCGTGTATTTTTTATACGACAATGTATTGTTTGGAGAGGAGACGATTCGTTTCACAGTGAGTTTGAACAATGGCGAAGTAGTGGGGAAGGGCAAAGCCATTCAAAACATGAATGCAGTGAAATATTTTAAAATGAGTTGGGCAGTGATGGTGAAGGGCAATGACAGGGTATTTCAAAGGTGGATTCAAAGAAGCTCAAGCATATACATGTGCAAAGTTCAGTGACATGTCACATATGTCAATACAATAAGTACTTTCAACAATAATCTTATATTTATGGAGGAGATGACGGCGAAAAATGAGGTTGTGTATTCCTTCATATAGCATGGCAACGAGTTGTGTGGGGATGAGACATTTCATTTCATGGCGAGCTTCAATAACGACGAAGTGGTGGGGAAGGGCAAGGCCATACAATATATGCAAGTGGTGATAGATTACAAAGTGAGTTGGGCGGTGATGGTGAGGGGCAATGTCAGAGTATTTCAAGTCATATCATACACCATAGGGCCCATATTGTACACTAGACCTAGATTCAGGATAGTTGTTGGATTTACATAACCTACACCCATTGCAAAGGGGTCTGTAGCTTGCAGGGTGGTGGCATCTTTCATTGGTCATTTTCTATTGTCAACGTTGGATTATGATGTCATGAGTGTTAATTTGATTGCAGTAAGGCTCCACATCCAACGATGTGCAACTTTAATCACTGTTGTAATGCCATTAACACAGGGAAAAGAAATTGAAGTCCCAAACTCTATCTTGTAGCTTCCATTCATCCATGTTGTTAATATATTAACACCTAGAGCGATTGCATTAGGCATAAGAATATACAAAAACACCATACTCAAACCCCTAGAAGAAAAAGCGGCTACAATTGGAGTCTATCTTCATAAGCATCTTATTTATCCCTACTTGTAAAAAAACATAAAACCTGAGGGAACATTGGTCATGGAAAAGATGTTTCGTAAATATTATTAAAGTGAATATCAGATTATTGTTGTTTAACGCTACGTGCACAAAAGGTGAGACAGGGTCAACATACATGGGTTTCAAGTGAGATACGACTACTGATTTACACTCTTTCGCGTTACAAAATCTTGCTTTGCCAAAATAGAAAATTATATCCTTTTTTGGCATAACTTACGCTCTTTTGTATGGAAGTTTAATCCTTCATCGAGGAAGTGATAATAGTTAGGGTAATGCCTAATTTGAAATTGTACACACCCTAATTTTGTCAAGCAAACACAATTATTATGTCTTTTGTTGTTCTTTCACATGAAGGTCTTAATGATGAATGTGAGTCTTGTTCATGTGGTCATTTTATTCATTTGATCTTTCTCATGACTTGTTTTTCCTATTTGATGCACCCCCAGTGGTCCTATGTCATACTATCCTAATCATAGGCCCCCTACCCTGTTTTCCATAGTCAGTAGTTAATTTTTTGTTCTCAAGTCACTGGCGCGGTCCTGGACATTAGCACAATGCACTAGTGTCCACCTCAGTGCTAGTGTCAAAGGTCACATTTTCAACTTGTTACGGGTCATTGCCCTCCCTTGAGTCTCTTCTTATGATTTTGTCTTTCTTTTTTGCCTTGTTAGCCAACGAACAACGGTCTCACACTCAAATCAAAGTTTCTTCTATATAAAGAGCCTCACAAGGCATTTTACATCTATCACTTACTACTTTGGCACATAATTACTTAAAATCAATCAATAATATAACTCAACACTACATATTACTCAACAACACGCATAGCCCTGCATGCTTGATCAAAGAATGGCCTAAGCGAAAGTCATTCTAGCATTTTGTGCATGTTGATAACACATGTTCCCTAAGGGAGAACTACAAGCGATTTGAGACCCCCTATCATTGGGGCTAATGTAGGTAGCAATTAGGATAACAGGGGTTTTGTATCGCACGATCGTAACATCCCACAACCCATATTTTTCCTTCCTTTTGCATTCAATCACATTGTTTTAAGTGTGTAGGTGTCCATTAGGGTTTCAAATAAGAAACAACTAAATAGTGACATAGAGGAATGATCAAAGCCCTTATGCATACCTACAAAACCCTGGAGCCTCCTCGTAGCATCTCTAGAAGTCTCACAACCCATATCCTTGAAAGAACACTAGCGTGGTGCCTTGGACAGTAATGTACTGCACTATTGTCCCTCTAACTGTGCTACTGTCTGACAGCAATTTTAACTCCAATTCTAGAATGAAAGGACTCCATACCCATTCTAGCCTTCCCATCATCCAATGATTCCTGTTTCACTCCAGATAAGTTGATTTTCTCATTACAATTTGTATTTCAGGTAAATCAATTCGATAGATCTATTTGTAATATTTATCTATATTTATCCTTTGTATCCAATACTTTAACAACCTTAGATTTACATCTACTAAGTCCTCAACAGTTAAAATAGAAATACATCAAACTACCATATTGCTTGGAGAAAGTATGTAGAGAATAGTGGGGATTCGAACTCGGGTTCAACATACTAACTAAAATTGGCAATGCTTGTAATCTTGTTGATAATTTTACCTTTCTTCTATTCACTGAATAAAGAGAAGTCAGTCATATTGTTACAAATATAATGTTGTTGTTAGTGTTACTAGGAATGAGAATGGAAAAATCCTAGATATATTTGTATCCATATCTATTTGCATATGACATCTTGCATTGGTCAAATAGATTATATAAGAGGCATCTTTCATTGAATACGTTTTATTTTTTATTTTTCATCTAATTAGTTTTAAAATCATTTAATTAGGTTTCTAATAGTTAAAATAGTTGGAATTTTCATGTAATTAGTTTTAGACTGATAAATTGACATGCAGTGCATTCTCTACATTTTTACAGGAGTTTTATCCAACACTTATTATCAATTGAGATGACACTCGTTTCAATCATGTATTGGGTAATTAAAGTAATTCAATGGAAGCTATAGATTGTATTGATAGATGTGACATGTCATTAAACTTTGCACATGTATCTACTCAAGCTTCTTCCAATCCATCACCTGAAATACCATGTTATTTCCCCTCACCATCACCACCCAACTCATCTTGAAATATTTCACCACTCTCATGATTTGTATGGCCTTGCCCTTCCCCATCACTTCACCATTACTCAAGCTTATTATGAATCAGAATGTCTCCTCCTCATACAAAGTATTATCATATGAAGGAACAAACAACCTCATTTTCCACCATCACCTCCACCAAAAATATCAAATTATTGTTGCTTAATGCTTCATGTATAATAAGTGATACAAGGTCAAAGGTCATGGGTTTTGAATGAGGTATGACTGCTGATTTATACTCTTTCACTTTTAAAAAACCCTTTATCGAAATAGAAAACTATATCCCTTCCAACATAACTTGCACCTTTGGGACAAGTGGTAGTAAATATGTTTCAAAAAATCTACTCCACTATTTTTCGTTGTCAAACTCAGGGCATGAAGCATATAATGAACCCCTCATAATTAATAATAAAATAGATTATACCTACTCTATGTTTCCTTAAAGTTTTACAATATAACATAAGTTCAGTGACCTACATTTGTATTGATAAAGGCACTTCATCTCATAAATACGGTTCACAAAAGCTTATGATTCTAGAAGCATCTTGTAGAACCCTCCCAATCTACCCTCTTTTATAGAATATAAATCCATATGCATAGAGTCTTACTTGTTAGGTTAGAAAAGGTTTAGTTTATTTTCTAGGCAAGAGAAAGAAAATAACATGAAAATGGGAAACACTATTGAGTCACTGCTTTGTTTCCATTTTGTTTTTTTCACATGTTGAAATGTTACATAAACTCATCTTACAAATGGGGGATTAATAATATGAAATAATTTCCCTGATCTTTAGTGGCATGGTCTAAACTTGCAAGGGATGCTACACATTGTGAAGCACATGTTGCAAGAAAATTATTAAACATTTCCATGGCTTTCAAAAAACATGATTATAAAAATATTTTGCCATTCACATGTATTACCATCCTTTGCTATGCATTCCATGTAGGAAATTACAAATACTTACAATTAGATGACACAATTGATAAATTGGATATTGAATTTTCAAATGAGTTTTGTTGCTTGTGTAGATAGGGAGAAAATAGGTGTCAATAGAAGACTTATGTGTAATAATTTTCCATCCCAAAAGGAAGTGGTAACTTTGTTGTAGAGCTACGATATTGGGAAATACATGATTTTAAAATAAAACCCAATTGTATTCATGATTTTGTAAATTCTGGTATCAAACTAATAGTGGGAGTGGCTAATTTTGACTAACAAAACATCTCGTCTAGCCAAGAAATCACAAACATGTGAGTGAATGAGTACATTAAGCCCTACTATCTTGCTACAAAAATAAAATACATTGTGGGCAACAAAATATAGGGAGTGTCAACGGATGATGAGTATGTACCATATCAGGTTCCTGCCATGCAAAAATATCCAGATCATGCTTAACAACCCCAGTTTGTAGAACAAGCTCAAGGCCTCAACTACTTTAGCGATGAACATTATAGACAATCCCCTCTCTCTTAATAAGGTCTCCCCTTCCAACATGACCTTTATTACTTTAGTGAAGGATCAAATGACCTTTTTTTTGCAATTCCTTGGTGATAATGTCACTCTTTTATTTGCCAACCTGCAACATCATGTGTGGTGGTTGTGTTAGGGAAAATTTATGATATCATCATGGAAAAAATAATATCTACATGCAAGATAAATCTATCTGAAGAGTTTGACTATGAAAACGAATTTAGCGTACAAACATTATTTTTAACCACCCATCCCACTTATATGTAATTGATTTACTTTACTTATCCCTTGTAGATTAAGGATCCATCCAATATAATATTACTTATAATTAGTTTATTTATTTTTTAACTTAAATTTTCATAACATAAATGTATTAGAGAAAATGGTTAAAAGGGTGTATGTTGTTCATAGCTTTATTCATATTTATGGGTACAAGCCAACCCATCATTAGATTTATTTAATTTTTAACTTTGTTTATAACATAAATGTATTAGAGCAAATGGTTGAAAGAGGGTATGTTGTTCATAGATTTATTAATATTTATGGGTACAAACCAACCCATCATTAGATTAAAGATGGGTTGTCATGTGATTTTTCAATGTGATTATAAAATAAAATTGCATCAATGAGTTGTTACTTATGGATCAATATTGTTGGGAAGGGCTCAGACCTAAATACAAACAAGAGAGGGAAGAAAACAACACCACATATTTTTTGAGAGAAATAATACATAGAAATATAGGTGTAATTAGAAAGGTCTAAAAAATCCTTGAAACAAACTAACACTAACAATTGTCAGCAAACATAAATAATAAGATAAATTACTAGAAGGGAAAACATCCCACCAAAACATAACAGTTAACATATAAGGCCAAAAGCATGCCTCCAAATAGGATAAACAACCAAATCTTAAGAAATCAAAACCTTCGTTAAATTAATTTATCAACCACCATTGTGCACTTTAACTATCACATTGCTACAATAGCAGAGTTACTATGTCTTTCATAGCAATCTCGTTTAGGAGTTGTACCTTATTATTGTATTTGCATCTCAATTATCACCTTTATTTTCCCTGGATCATTCCTTTTCACACACCAATCAGGATTTGGTTGAGAACTACTAATCATCCTTATATTGGGTCATTGACACCTCCCTATCTCATACTCTCACATGACCATCAAATTTTAAGATATATGTTAATCATATTATTGTACATTCCATTAGAACTATTTTTGAAGGGCCTTATTTTATAACACATTTTATTTATGTCCATGTTTTCTATATTATATTATTGTGGATCCTAATCATTTATTATTTCACCTATATTTTATTTCATTTTAAGTTTTATTTATTGCATTCATTTGAACTTTCATGTAAGAATAAAAAAATATAAAAATTGTATCATTTACAAATTTTGAAAAATGGAAAAAAATTAGATTAATTGTTAAATTAAGACTATTTCTATTTGTATTATATTGTAATCTTTTATTTTTCTAAATTTGTTAATAAAATTCGAAATATATATTGTACTTCATTAGGACCTATATATATTCAATCGATATATATATATTAACTTTAGGTTGATCTAATTAATCTCAAGATTTGCCTTTGACATGGAACAAATTCCATCATACCAATGAAAACTATTTTATTATAACTTTTATTGTTTATCTACCTAAATAACTTGATGAATAGTCATTATAAACAACTCTCAATTAAATTTACAATTTCTAACATATTTTTTTTTTAAAGCCTTCTCAATCCTTCTAACCTCTCAATTAAATTTACAATTTTTAGCATATATTTTTCTTAACCTTCCCAATTCTTCTAACCTTATAAACCTTTGATTCCTCAAAACCTTCTTATAAGGTAAGATGCAACTAAATATAATTTTATATTATATCAAAGCAATGTTATAATTTAATAACTTAAACACGAGACTCATGTTTCTAACCAATCTAAAATATATGCTTCCCCTTCCACTTCGAATGCATACCACCCTTCAAAAGAGTCCACTCAACCATCCCCACTATGAAAAAATTAAAAAAAAATTGTTAAAAGGGAGAGAAAGAACGGGAAGTAGGGTCATTCCAACACAAGAAATTATATATATATATACCCAGAAGTATATATAAAAACTTTAAAAAGTTAAGAAAATATGTAAATCATGTGATATTAAATATTTGAGTTTAAATATATACATTTTATATATTTTTGAAGAGCCAAACTCAATAATTATAAATAAAATATTGAGTATATGATTTATCGAAATTTTAAAATTTTGGGAATTATATTTATGCTATGAGTCAAAGTAAACACATTAAAATATTACAAAAATATGAGAATTGGAGTTTCCACAATGTATAAATAATATAATTTTTTGGATAAAATTATCTATGTTTATTTTTATCGATTTTTAAGATAATACTCGATGATCCATCATCATGAAGAGGATAATGATAATAGATAATAGAATGTAAGATGAAAATTTGATAAAATAAAAAAAATATATACAAAATTGTGTAGAAGTTTTATCTCTAATATTATGAGATGATAAATAAATTATTTCTATATTTTAATTTCACTGAATACAAATCTAATAAAATTGTGTAATCTAAACATGTTTATGGTTTCATACATATTGATATTCTTTATGTTTATATAATATTTTTAATATTACAGATGGTAGTTATTTAATACATAGTATTAAAAGAAACTTAACAATCTTTAGATGATAAATTTTCATTCAATACATAATTTTTTAAATATTAAAGAAACTTAATAATTTTTAAATGATAAACTTCAATTTAATACATAATTTTTTAAGTATTAATATTTTATAAATAAAATAAATTTTCATTTTTATCGAAAAATTTCAAAACGGATCAATATAAATCTTATTATACCCTATATTAACCATGAGTTAAGTTGAAAATCAAATGTACTATCTCATATATTGATACCACATTTTAAATGTAACTTTTTAGGAGTCCTTTATTCAAATCATAATATATCATATCTTTCATATACATATATATATAGATTGAAACATAAACTTTTATTGGGTATTTTATCTGACATGATTTTTAATTCAGTTTCAGAAAAGACTCCATCTGAGCATTCATTGTTTCTATTTGTGAAGAACGGATCAAACCGTTGTCAAAGTCTTCATTTCATCCCAAGTATCCACGGCTTATTATGCATTTGTCATTAGTTGCTTTATTAAACTAAGTTTGTATTTGGTCTAGAGGAATGTGATGTAAAGTTTTTGAATCACATTTGAGTATGTATAAAGAGTCTTTGATTTTATTTTTTCTTCCATGTCAAAGAGTCATTGTATACAATAATTGTCAAAAATTATATTTTTTTGGTAATGGATGTATTTTCGATTTAAATTGATGTTTTTAATTAATTAAAATTATAAGAGTTTTAATGGAAAAAATTATTCGTGTTGAAAAAATTGAGAGAAAAGACTTCTACAAGTGATAAGTAAGAATTCGATTATTTCTAATCAATAAAGAGTTCGAGATATTGGTGATGGAAAAGTAAAAAAACTAAAAAATGTAGATGAAACAGTAAAATGGGAGAATAAAGATCAAAAAGCTACAACAAACATTGGATTGGGACTATTTGATGCTTATTTGCATCATATAGACTTGTTTAAATCCTCTCATACAATTTAGAAGACTTTAAACAAATTGTCTAGTTCACAATTTAGAAGCTCAGCAATAGTATTGAAGCAAAGATTGTTCAGTCTCAAGATGGAATAAGGTGACAGTGTTGTGCAGCACATTAGTACGTTTCAATCTATCTCAAATCAATTAGCTAGAATTAAAATTAATGTTGTTACTGATGATGCAAAAGTTATTTTATTGAATAACATGCCAGCCAATTATTCTAATATGTTTTTTACATTGAATAAAATTAATCATAGTTTAGAAGATCTTATTTTTTATCTACTTGAGGAAAAAAAAAGACCTATGATTGTTGAACTAGAGGAAAATGCAATGTATGGTAAAAACAAAAAAGATAATTCATATGATAAAAGAAGATCTAAATCTTCTTTCAAATAAGGATCAACTTCTAAGGATTCAAAGAAATGATTTATTTGTTATTATTGAAAACAACCTAGCCATTTGATTGTAAACTGCAAAAAAAAAGCTCAAAACTTACTTTATTGGAAACTACAAGAAAATGCCATGACTGTTGATGAAGAAAAGGAAAATGATGAAGAAGAACCGATGGATGATGATATGGGTTATAATTTTGAAGGCTTTTTATACTGAATAAGTAACATCCTGAAGGAGGTTGGAGGATGGAGGTTATTCAAGCCTCTCATTAGCCACTAAAGATGGGGCCACTTCTGATTTAATGGTTCATATATTTTGTTATTTTCAATACTTGTTTGTATACATGTGACAACTAAGAGGTGTATTTCCTATTTTTCTACATAGTGTACTGCATAAAAAAGTGTCATGGAGATGCATGAGTGAAAGTTGAATAAATGGTTCCTACTTGTAGTTTCCACACTGTATAGGTTTATGAGGTTCCCTTAGTGAAAAGTTGATGGCAGATGGTTCATGTTTAGAGTTCTCACACTTATTCGATAGATGTGTTCTCAACAGTGAACGGTTGATGAAGTTGTTGTGTTCGTTCTCTACTTTCATTAAGTCTTGTGAAATACAAATTACCATTTAAGGCCTAAGGGAGGGAATGTTAGGAAATGCTATTCCTTACATTGATTTGTGAATATTATAATGTGCATTATTATGCAATTAATAATTTACTAGGTGTTATTTTGGGTTGTATTAGAATATAATTTATTATTATATTTTATTTGTTTGTATCGAATATAACAACCACATGATTCTATGAGAGAATCATGGATTGTTGGTTTCTTATTCATAGGCTATATTTTGCCTATTTATTTGTAGCTTCCTACCTACATAACTAGAGGTGTGTATTGGAATATAATATATCTGAGAAATTACAATTTGCTAAATGTAATCTTACATTTTTGCTTTTGTATTCTCTAATTGTATTTTATAATTTTCACCTAAGATATTAATCTTATCTAATAGGTTTTGACTTGGATCCTATAGATGTGAACATGCAACAACCAGATGGCCATATTCAAAACATTTTCTACATCTAAAAGTAATATTTTCATAGTCTAGTTCTTGGCTTCTTGTTGAATCACCCCAAACTAAGGAAAAATCAATAGGGAGCCCTTTTCTCAAATCCACAAACACACAAATGCGGGCATAAGTTGATTTGAATCTTTCCTCTATTGAGGAGTCTTGGCTACAAAAAAACTTATAGCATCTATGATTTATTTTAGAGTTGTTAGGGTCCAAATATGCAAAGGCAAATTTGGTAGCCTCACCCAAACTGGAATGTGGGAGATGTTTTTAGCTAAGGGGTCAACTTTTGGAAACCAATGCTTCATGGACAATCCCACCCCCTTATTAAACTAGGGCCCCCTTTTGAAAATATCATCTCATTCCAATTGGTCAGAAAACAATGCAATGAAAAACCTTTGTGCACAAGGGAAGATTTCCATCTCTTCTAATATGATAGAAGCCCAATGATGACTTATCCACTCATGTAGATTAGGGAGAGTAGGCCAAAATTCATTAAATCTATAAATCAACCCTATTTCACTAAGCAAAATGCAAAATTAGATGTATCTTCATTATCTGAGTAAATCATGAAGGGTGCATCTGATTTATCAACAATAAAACCTTGCTTAAAAGAAGGAAGGGGAACATTACCCAGATCATGATATTTATTTGTAGCTACTGCATGTCCTTATTTTTGTAAATCTATATTCATTATGTTTTTCATACGAGCGAGATTACAAATAACCTCTTTGAATGAGGATTTTTCATGAGTCTTTTTTTCACCAAATCTTCTGCTTGCACTTTGGGAGGTTGTCTTAGGTCCTTCTTCCATGTGATCCTTCTGTAGAATCTTTGAAACTCCTTTGTTCTTGCGTGCATTATTACGGATAGGCTTGGGGATTATTACCAGTGGATCCTCCTTCAAAAGGGAAGAAACCTCTTCATAACTCTTGCATGCATCCTTAGCTTTTAATTTTGAGGATTTTCCCATCCCTTCTCAATTATGAACGTTCAATTACTACCAACATTGTCTAGAGAGTTAATGGTCTATTTTATATTTAAACTTAGATATTTAATGCCATATAATTTACATATTTTTCATAATTTCAAAAACTTTACTCTCTATATATAGAGAGAAAGACTTCTCAAACCCTAATGGCTACTCCATATAAATCTCAAAATAGAATAATTACATTGCTTTCACTAAAATAAACTAAAATTCAAACTTGTTGATAACTAAATGTCCAAATATTTATTAAAACCAAGTTAAATGTTTTCAAATTAACAACTTGAGAGAATTCACTTTATTATCAATTTCAAATTAATTCAACTATGTAGGAGAGACTTGGAAGATCTTGTCTTGGAATGACCTTGCTTCCATATTCTTTCCCTACCTTAACATTTTTCAAGAGATTTTTCATAGTGGGGGTGCTTGGTTAGGCTCTTTTCAAAGGGTGGTATGCACTTGAAGGGGAAGGAGAGGCACATCTTTTAGATTGGTTATAAAAAATCACTTTATTGTCAATTTCAAATTGATTCGACTATCTAAGAGACACTTGAGAGATCATGTCTTGGAATGACCTTGCTTCCACCTTCTTTATCTATATTAAAATTTTTAAAGAGTTTATTCATATTGGGGATGGTTAAGTAAGCTCTTTTTGAAGGGTGGTATGCACTTGAAGTGGAAGGACATGCATATATTATAAATTGGTTACAAACATGGGTATCTTGTTTAAGTTATGTAATGACAACATTGCTTTGATATGATATAAAAACATGTTTAATTGTATCTTTTGCGACAATAAGGTTTTGAGGAATCAAAGGTTCATAAAGTTGGAAGGATTAAGAAGGCTATAAAAATATATGTCAAAAATTGTAAATTCAATCAAAGGTTGATTATAATGACTATACATCGAGCCACTTAACATATACATGTAATTACAAAAAATGAAACGAAGGTGAGAAACTAAGAAGATGGGTTCTAAGAAAATAGTTTTCATTGGTACAATGAAGGAGTCGCATGTGAAGGGCAAACCCTAAATATAATTAGATCAACCTAAGGTTCTTCTGTCCCCCCCCCCCCGCCCCCTACCTCCCCAAAAAAAAGGTACATTTATAGATTTTGAATCTTTTTTATAAGTCCCCACCACATACAATATATACTTTATTTTTCTACTTACAAATTAAAGAAAATAAAGGTTTGTAATATAACACAAATAAAAATAGCCTTAATCTAACAAACAATCTAGTTTGTTTTCATTTCCAAATTTTTTTAAAAATGCATTTTATTTAATTCTTAAATAAAAAATCAAATGAATACAATAAATAAATAAATCTAATGAATTAAATCAAAAAATTAAACGAAGGTGATAAACAAATAAAATAGGATATATAAGCAGGTAAAGTTACAAGATAATGGTTTTCATTGATACAATGAAAGAGTCCTATGTGAAAGACGAACCCAAATAATTCGATCAACTTATGATTAAACCAAAATATATATACAAAAATATATAGAGAGAGAGAGATTGAGTAATTTTTATAGATCCCAAACACATACAATATATACTTTATTTTTCTACTTACAAATTAAAGAAAAAAAAAATTGTAATATAACACAAATAAAAATAACCTTAATCTAACAACCAATCTAATTTATTTTCATTTTTAAATTTTGTAAAGAATGTTTTTTTTTTTGGTTCCTACATGAAAATTCAAATGAATGCAATAAATAAATCTATTAAAATAAAATAAAAAATTAAACGGAGGTGATAAATTAAGAAGATAGAATAGATAAGCAAACAAAGTTTTAAGAAAATGGCTTTCATTGGTACAATGAAAGAGTTTCATATGAAGGGTGAACATAGATAACTAAAGAGTTTTATATGAAGGGTGAACATAGATAACTGGATCAATCTAGGGTTAATTTTTTTAAAAAAAAGTATATATAGAAAGAGAGTTTGAGTATTTTTTAAAGGTCCCAATCACATACAATATACGCTTTATTTTTCTATTTACAAATTAAAGGAAACAAAAAATTGTAATATAACACAAATAAAAATAACTATAATCTAACAATTAATTTAGTTTATTTTTATTTTCAAAAATTTTAAAGAATGTATTTTATTTTTTAATTCTTACGTAAAAATCAAATGATTGAAATAAATGAATAAATAAATCTAATGAAATGAAACACGGATGGAATAAATAATGATTAAGATCCCTAATAATGCAATATAGAAAAAATGGATATAAATAAAATGTGTTATAAAGCAGGGCACCTCATAAATAGTTTTAATGGGTGTACAATGATACCACTGACACATATCCTAAAATTTGGAGGTCATGTCAGAGTATGAGATAGGGACGTGTTGATGACTCAATAAAAGGAGAATTAGTAGTTCCTCAACGAATTCCCAATTGGTGTATTGAAGGGAATGATCTAAGGAAAATAAAGGTGATAATTGAGTTGCAAACACCACAATAAGGTAGAACTCATAAATCAGATTATGTGAAAAACCTAGTAGCTTTGTTATTACAACGATGTGGCTATTAAAGTGCATAGTGAAAGTTGATAAATAAATCACGACATGGTCTCAAAAAATGATATTGGATGACGTTTTATATATATGGCATTCAAAAGGGGTGGATGAGTCACATAAATTACATAAGAAAATTTAGCTATTAGATCATTTGCACAATTGAAATAAGAGAATTTACAAAACCCAATCTGTATAAAATGTTCCTTAATGACGATGCATATCAATGACATATAAGCCTCATGTCATGATGTAAGAACTGGTCAAAATATATGTCTTAGGAAAGAACAAATCAGAGACTTTTTGATACAATGATACTATACAAACATGGGTAAATAAGATCCCAAAAATTATGCACAACATTTTAAAGAATATAAAATAAATGAAAAAGTAATTTTCTTACAAGTTTTTATAAAAAAAATTCGTACACCAAATTAATAATTTAATAGAATAAATAATTCATTGATGTAATTTTTTTTATAAATTTGAAAAATCATATAATAACCCTTCTTTAATCCAATAACGGATTGGATCGGCTTATTCTATAAATATGAATGAAGCTCTCAACAACACACTCCCTTTTAACTATTTAAATTTAAAAAAAAATTAAACCAATAATAATGGATGAATCTTTATATTCGCTAAGAGAAGGAAAAGATGGATGACAATATAATTATGCTGCTGTTAAAATGAAATAATAATGTAGTTGTGTTGCCTATTTCAGTTTGAAGACTCAAGCCATGGAGAAAAAGAGATTTGATAATGACAATATAATTGCGCTGCTGTTAAAATTAAATTAAACAATAATGTAGTTGTGTTGCCTATTTCAGTTTGAAAACTCAAGCCATGAAGAAAAAGAGATTTGATAATGACAATATAATTACGCTGTTGTTAAAATTAAACAATAATGTAGTTGTGTTGCCTATTTCAATTTGAAGACTCAAACCATGGAGATGCAAGGTATCGATCCCCGTACCTCTCACATGCTAAGCGAGTGCTCTACCATCTGAGCTACATCCCCATTTTATTATTGTGTGCAGAGGTAATATTTATTTTATCCCTGTACCAAATTCACTTGCATGGCATGCTAGGTTATTTATCAACAGACTACAATGACGCATATAATGCCAACAGCCTTTTTGATTTACTGTTATTCCCTTTAAAGACTTGGAACAATGCACAAAGGCATCATGTACGCTAAGGAATGAGGCAACATGAAATGAAAAGTGAAGTGGAGGTGGCGATACATGAAAAGGTGTTCTTGTTGGGAATTATAGACCGTTCAAGTTTTTCTCAAGAACCAAGGGCACAAATCTTGTTTCTGTACCATATTTATTTTGTTTTGATATCTATTCATTTAATAGATAAAAATTTAAATATTTAAAAATAACTTTTAAATATTTATTAGTTATTAAATTGTAAAATTTTAAGATATTTATGTATTGAGTAATTATTGGTTTAATTTATATATTATTGGTATGTTTTGTGATTTTTTTTTTATGTTTTTTTCTTTTCTTTTTTCTCCTCTTAAATTTATGGTTTTGTGGTTTGTGGGGCTTAAAAATATACATATTGTATTATTAGGGTGTTGTGTGGTCACAGTCAATTAAGATGCATTTGTGGTCTGTAGTTTCATTTTTTTCGCTTTTTCAATCGATTGATATCAATTTGCATACTAATAAGGTCTTAAATTGAATTCAAATCATTTATAAATACAGATGAGTCTTAGTGTATTTAAATATATAATATTTTATTATTCATAAGAATCTATTGAAAACCTATAAACATTTTAGAGAAGTCAAGCATCTATAGAGTATTCATTGTAGTACTGAAGTTCATAGGAGTGATACATTATATTGTATTGGTCTGCCTTGTTAATGAATTAATACAATTATTGGAGTATAAATTTTGATATTGTAAATCTTTCAGGGGCCTAACAAAATATATCAAGGAAGCTCATCTTTTCCTTGGTTTAAAGCAAGCCTTAAAACATATTATTTTCCTTATCATTTTTGGATTTAATCGTTCAATTAGGAAAAGGAGAAGAAATTCATTATTCTAGTGATACAAAGCAAAGTCTCAAAAAGCTATGAAATTTTTTGTAAACATGGATCTAACAAACACAATCATCAAATTTTGGTGTGCCTCTTTGACACTTCCTAAAAATATACTCACTATAGTATAGGAAAAGTGGTTTTACATTAATATACACTACATTCACCTACACTATTTGAAATTAGATCTAATTAAATTTACCAAAGAAAATAATAAAATTAGACTTCATTGTAGTTAGTAATATTCGAGAATAACCTAAAAGTGAAAATAAACTTCTTGAAGATAGATTTGATAAAGCCCTCTATTCGCCACAAGATTTCAAATTTATCATTATTTTACCACAAAACATTGATTTCCATAGTCATATTTTAACAATTGTCTCTAGATCCTTTGATATTCAAGATACATTTCTAAACCTTCTTTTTTCTTTATTGCTCTAGTTTTATGAAAATTAATCATATGTCATTTACCATAAATTTACATCTATTTTAGGCCTACTTAAATGTTTCTAGATGTTTGTGTTAAAATTAAATTTAAATCGTTCATTTATAATACAATTATTAGTATTTTCTGTGATTTTATTCTTGTGTTTTTAAGTCATCTCAAGATGACTTCTATGAGTATTCATTATCTTAATGAATTTTTGCCACATGTATTTTTGGTAAAATTTGTATTGCAAATGAATAAACTACATTTAATAATGCATCACATGAGATGTACAAGAACAATCAAAAAGCTTAGTTAATTATCCAAATCAAATAGGAAGGCAAATAAATAGCGTTGAGAGGCATAAACCCTTGTCATAGATTTGTCATTTAAACTTAAACCTATAAATGTGTTATCATTCCTATCATAACTTCACCCAAATATTTAGATCTAATCAAGATATGATGTCAAGAGCATCGAGAGCACTTATAATAGGTATCAATAGTGCCAAGAATACCCCTGGTCAAGTGTCAAAAATTAAAAAATTCGACTTCCATGTTTTGTATGTCTTTTCTTATCCTTCATCTTTTTGTTGTTAGACCTTATTATGCAACTATTGTGTACCTATAATATCTAATTATTTTACACTCTAGAGTATTAAGGAAATAAATTAGATTTAGGGTCCTTTGTTCAATTGGACGTCCTTGATTTATCAAGGCCCTAGGTTGGAAAAAAATATGTAGAAAATAAAAAATTGCATAGAGCAAATTAATTCATAATATAAATTATATAATATAGATAATCTTCAACTTGTGTGCCAAAAGTGCTCCATAATAGAATTCCAGCTCAAAAAATGACAAATTCCCTAATTATTTCCCTTCGTGATCAAATGGAATATAACACTTTTTATATTTATAAGTGATATTTGAATTTAAAGTTAAAAATATTAACATTTATATCAACTTCCGACAAATAGTACCTGAAAAAAGGAACATGGTGGACACGACATAAAGGGGGTCTAAATCATAAGGTTAAATATGGGATGTACAAGTAGGGGGATTTAAGAAGTTGGGAGTAAATAAATTGGCCCATACTGACCAATTTGAACCTAATTAATTGAACATGATTAAATGTGATAAATCAACATAAATTAACATTAAATAAACATCATGAGAGAATTTTTAAGAAACTCACTTAACACACAAAAATCATAAACATATTATGATGCTTGTATGCTCATTGAGTCCTCTTGTCTTGTGATTGTTATAAAAAACACACGAAAAAATGTCACTAAGATATTGACTACTCATAGATATCATCTTGAGATGAATTAAACACACACAAATAAAATCCCTAAAATTAATAATCTCATAAACCATATATCACATCAAAGTTATCATGTTGGTTGAGAAAACATTAAATAATTATAATTATTAGTACATTTAATATATGATGTTTACTAAATGGCCTCTAATTTCCTATACGGACTATGTAGTTTATTAGGTTGTTGTATAGAATGATCACATTAGCTAAATCATCCTCTCCCTGCTAACTTACATGCAAATTTTCTATATACTTGGCATTTGTATTTTTGGAAAAAAAAAAACATCTTTATATTTTAGCATGGGTACATAGATGCTCATTGAGTCCTCTTGTCTTGTGATTGTTATAAAAAACACACGAAAAAATGTCACTAAGATATTGACTACTCATAGATATCATCTTGAGATGAATTAAACACACACAAATAAAATCCCTAAAATTAATAATCTCATAAACCATATATCACATCAAAGTTATCATGTTGGTTGAGAAAACATTAAATAATTATAATTATTAGTACATTTAATATATGATGTTTACTAAATGGCCTCTAATTTCCTATACGGACTATGTAGTTTATTAGGTTGTTGTATAGAATGATCACATTAGCTAAATCATCCTCTCCCTGCTAACTTACATGCAAATTTTCTATATACTTGGCATTTGTATTTTTGGAAAAAAAAAAACATCTTTATATTTTAGCATGGGTACATAGATGCCATTTTAATTTTATGAATAACAAATTTATATTCGAGCATGACCATTGTCAACATGGATCAAAATTGAACCCTTTGTATCCCTTCCAAGGGTTTCAAACCCATCTTAGAAGTGTAATTTAAATAATAATAAAATAAAAAATAAAGTTCTTAATTCATATATCATTTATGAATGGAAACATTTTTTTTGAAATTTTACCAAAAATATTTGTAATTGGGAAGAACATGTCACACTATTCTAAGTTGTTTGTTGGTAGAAGATTAATATCCCTGAATAATAATAATCCCTACATATAATCATAATAATTTAATTTCACAACAATGAATGTGAATGTTAAGATTTACAAATATAAATTACCCTCTTCCCTCCATCATTCATCATACTTATTTTTTTCCTAAAAACTCATAAATGAAACCAAGGTATAAAAAGAGCAATGGGCACATCAAATATTTAAACCAGTATTTATAATAAAAAATAGTCAAAAAGAAAGAGACAATTGAAAAATATAAAGTTCTAAATGTTGGCATAAAGGAGGAAATCACAATTCCTTCCTCATATCAAGGCCCTTTTAATATCATTTCTCAAGTTGATGGCAAGCAATTTACAGATATCAAGGTTACGGACTATCAAGATACAAATTTTTGTTCTATGTTATTTCTTAGCTCTCTTGAAAAATAAGTTTCAACATATGGAGGAAACTAATGCGATTCCAACAAGTATGAGATCAATTCAGTTAAGAGTTTTATTTGCTTCAAACTAATATTTTGTTAGTTTTTAGGTTATTTATAACCCAAATGCTTATAATATTGTGCTTGAAAAATCATGATTACACTCAATAAGAGAAATGGTTGATAGAAACAATAGTTACATATCATTTGATCATCAAGGAAAGCTTACATCCTTTTCCAACAAACAAATATATCTCTCAACCAAATACAACAATTATAAACTTACCAAAAGAGCATGATACATTTTTTGATTTTGCAATGCACACATATGGCACATCTCATTTAGGACAAGTTATACATTTACCACCCCTTAAATATTATCATACTCCTCTTGAGATAATTTGGTAGCTTATATAATCTATAAATATTCCAAAAATACCAAATACCAAAAAAATCAATAAACTTTAAAAATCTAAAAGTATGTTCAGCATTTACATATTCTATTAGCTCCTTGGCATATATTTTGTTGGTTCCATATTGGTAGATGGTATATCAATATTTTCCTATATACATATATGTTTGACATATATTTTGAGTGTGATATATGCATACACAAATATATGATATATGCACTTTTAGATGTTGGGCCTTCCTTCTACTTATATCAAGTGGACACTAGGGGAATTTACTTCTTTCATCACAATTCATCCATGTTATATCATTATATAGTCATTTTACATTATCATGATTGAGATTTATACTTACAAATGCCTTTATCTATACTTATGTCTTTCACAATGTACTTGATATGTCATGTACTTAACATATTTTGCTAACACATATGATCCAAGGGCTAGTATATTATTTTTATGTTCATTATTTATGCCTTCATCCATGCACTTCTTTGAGTGTCTTGCCTGTTTGAGCATTTAAATATTCTCCATTGTTTGTAGCCCCCATGCCTTTATTTTCCTTTTTGAAATTTTAATATGTCTTGGATTGTTATATGTTGACATTTGAATATGTCATTTATTTATTTGTGCACATTTAACTAAGTCGTGTCCATTTGATTGTTCAAAATTTGAGCATGCCCCTTGTTTGAGGTATCCTTGGACCATTGTCTTTCAATTTGATTTTTAGTGCTCCTGTGTGTGTGTTTGATTAATTTTTGCACTTGTATTGTTATTATCTAGATGTTACCATGATCTACATCATGTATGTTAGGACTTGGAGTGATCACATTCTTCATGTTTCAATGATATATCTACCTAGACATGTTCCCTCGATATTCTACATAGTACATTCACAATTTACATGGTTATCTTACCCTTTTGAGGTGAGGTAACTAACAATTTATACTTTCCCTCACCTCAAAATGGGGAGAATATCAATGGGGGCATGCTATAGATGCATGACTTATACATTTATTCATAGATATAACTTGCAATTGGGGCATATTCCAAAAAAATATTTTCCACATTTGTCATAGTTATAGATTCAATGGGGGCATATTTTAGAAACATGTTATCTACACTTATTCAATATGCAGCATACCCATATTACAGTGGGGGCATGTTTTGAAAACATGTCCTCCACATTAGCAAACAAATTCATATTATAATGGGGGAATGTTTTAGAAATATGTCCTTCACAGTTACACCAATTCTCAATTTTAGATTGCAATGGGGGCATGTTTTGGAAACATATTCTTTACACTTACATTAGGTCTTAGATTCATATTACAGTGGGAACATGTTTTGAAAACCTATTCTCCACACTTACACTAGTTTTTATTTTTAGATTATAGTGGGGGCATGTTTTAGAAACATGTTCTCCACACTTACACAATTTCAAATTGACCAAATTCATAGTTACATGATTCAAATACACATTTATGAAATAATTCTATACATTGGTGCCATTGTTATACATAGATTTAGCATGAGACATATTTAAAGTGCATATGATATGCAATGTACACCTAATGTTTCAAAATCAAATCAGTTTCATATTTCAAACACTTTTAGGGACTGTCATTACCCACCAGGTTGGATTTTTACAAACTGTATTTAGTCAATCTATTGTAGTAATTGGTTCACATTTTAGTGTGGTTGAGGTTATTCAATCACTCAATATTATAAATTTTATGGGTTAGACTTGATTACATCATCCAACCTAAGTAGTTTTATAGTGTGATTTGACTTGATTCACTCACACTCATCAAGGTATAAGTATGATTAGGTTGCACAATTGAGATAATCTCAATTGTGGGGTGGCAACTCATCTTTTCCCAAGGTTGGGGGCATGTGTCCTCTAATCTCTCTATCTCTTTAGATATATGCACATTCTAAATTTTATATGTTTCCTAATATTAGCTCTAATAATTCATAATGATATATCTTTTCAAATCGAATTGCCGAAAGGCAAGATGGTTGTATTGATAATAGTTGTACTCCTAAACTTTGCTCTCTTTCAAATTCAATCATTTCAATGCTTTTAATTTTAATTTATATAAATTGATTATATTTTGTAACATGTTCTTGGTTGTAGGCTAGTCACCAACAAATCACTCGATTTGGACTCAAGTAAAATCAAGGTGTGTTATACACATCCAGGTATGCATTCATTTTCTTTTAATTTAGTAATTTCATTACTAGATTAAAGGGGTGAAATGTAGACACTATTTTTGAACTATAAAGCACACCAGTCTTGTACACTTCAAAAATACATATCATGGATCTACCTTTAGCTTCTAGACATTTTCCACTGCCAAAAGGCTCACACACACTATATATATGTGCCTAATTGTTTATCTTTTAGTCCAACCAAATTTATTCAAATGATCCAAGCATACTATATTGTCCAAAATGTTATAAACCTACTTATCTTCCATCTCAGCAAGTTCTGGACATGCACATATTTTCCAACTACCCAAATACTTTCATCCTAGTCAGATGCCTACATCAACACAAGTGTCCTATTCCAATACGAGTGTTCAGTGTCCTAAAGTCATAAAATTTGTAAACAAAATGTATTCTTATGGTCATCCTAAGTGCTTTAATGCAAGATATTATCTAAAGTAATTGGTATAAATACAAAATCAATCCTCATTCATTCCTCACCTAACACAGACCTAACAACTTCTTACCTACTCATAAGTCAACCTATCAAAAGTATTCAATCAAGCACTCAAGTGAGAAAAATTTTCCTATTTTATCGTATTTTCATATTAGTCACAGGGATAACACATCTATAAGTTTGAATTACTAAACGAGCATTTCATGAGACATATTTTCCAAGTTATAAGTTAGGTCGCGCTATGTACTTGTTTATCACACATTGCATGATTTACACATAATTTAACATGTATGGGATAAATAATTAGGTCTAAGGCTCTCTTCAGAATATTGGCTATGTAAGTAGTGCTCATTTATGGAGTGGTCTTTGGGGTAGCTTGACACCATGTCCCCACTATCTTATTTTTCCCACAACCACTATGAAGATGAATAACTAGGGTTTTATTATTTGACAAGGAGTGATAATCCATGACCTAAATATAAATACACCAAATAGAAGGTGACAAAGAACCTATACTCATCTAGGTGGTCACATCTAATTTTAGTAGGTATTTCATACTAGACACCTATGTTTGATTTACATAGTAGCATTGATGTAGCCATCCTAAGTCGATGCAAGTGTTTACAGTTACAAAGGTGCAATTTATAGAATTATGAGATTAATCTAGAATCTAGATCTAGTCTACTTTTTGCATGTTTAAGATTCAAATCTATATTAGTAATAGAAATAGTAAGGTATTTTATTTTCATTATCATTATAATATCTATCATAGTTGTACTTACCATTTTACCATATCTCATCATAATAATTCAGTATATGTTTATCTAAGTTATACAATTAATTAGCATGCTTTAGAGATAGTCTAACATCCTTGTGCCCTAGGCTATATCTACCCCTTTAACCCTAAATTTCCCATATATATATTTTAGGGTTCAAAAACCTCAAAGTTCTAGAGTAAAAGAAGCAAGACCTCCTAGAGGACTATGAAGCACAATGGAGATTAAAATTATATATTTATGGTTGGATAATAGTGATGATAACACCAAATATATTGAAAAAATATCTAATCATCATAATAAAAACACTATTTTGGAAATGCAAACTTCTAATGGTACTACTATGTAGTATTTTCATGAAATTGTTACTCTAGGCATCTCCCATTTTGATACATTATATAAAGATCCTTGTAATATGAACATAACTGAGATTGTAAAAATCTCAACTTTTTTTCCTATATTTGTTTCTTAGGATGACAACAAGGAAATTGAGGAGGAAATTATTATGGAATAAATACAATCTACCTTGACTAATTTTCAAAAATACAAAATCCTTGGCCCTGATGGCTTGACTGTTGAATTCTTTAGTGGGGTTTTTGATGTGTTGATTGGGGACCTACTTAGAGTTGTTGAGGAGTCAAGGTGTTTTTGGAAAATCCTTGGATACTTTAACTCCACCTTCATTTCCCTTATAACCAAGAAGAAAATTCTAACCTATTTTGATGACATTCATCTCATTTCCCTAAATAATTTTAGTTACAAAATTATTATGAAAATTAGATCCATAAGGATCAAAAACATCCTATCTGACTCTATTGCCAATGAACAATTTGGTTTCTTACAAGGGAGACAAATTCATGATGTTATTGGTGTGGCTCAGGAGGTTATTCACTCTATCAAAAGAAATAAGTTGTCAGTAATTATTTTCAATTTTGACCTCTCTAAGGCCTTCAACAAAGCAAATTAGCTCTATATATGATTAATCCTCATCCATACTAGGTTCTGGCTTTAGATGGTGAATTAAATTATGGGTTTTTGGTCCTTAGTTTATTTTTCCTTAATTATTATTGCCTCTACCACTACTTTTTTCAACTCACCTCGTGGTTTAAGGTAAGGTTGTCCTCTATACCCACTACTCTTTCTTCTGTTTATTAAAGGGCTTAGTCGCATCATTCTTATAGCTAAATGATCTAGTTTTATCAAAGGGGTAAATGTTGGTAGAACTATTTTCCTCATTCATATACTTTTTTTGGATGATGGTTTTTTGTTTGGTGATGGCTCCCAAGAGACATGATTTTTCTCAAGGAGACTTTGGAGTTTTTTTTGTGGCCATTGGGATAGAGTTACATGTATATAAGTCTAGTGTCTCTTTTCATAGTTTGTAGGAGAATCAGATCAATTAGGTTCTTGGTATTTTCCCCTTCCAAATATTTTATCTCCTTGGATGATTCAAGTACTTAGGTTTTTTATTGAATCCAAATGACTACCAAAAGGATGGTTGCAATTGGTTGATCGATAAGGTGGATAAGAGAATTAGCTTCCAGTGCAATAGATGGTTATATCTGGGTAGAAGGCTCGCTCTTATGAAATTGGTGTTAGATGCTATTATAATTTATTAGATTTATTTATCTCATATTTTGAAAGGCATCCTTGAAAATATCCATAAAAAAACTTATAATTCCTTTAGACTAGTAGAAAAGAGAATGATGGTATCCCTCTAGTTAAATGGCAATCTCTAGCTAAACCTAAGGACATCATAGGTTGGGGATTAAAACATATAAATCTATTTGGGGAGACATTATTAGCATAAGGACTATGGAGACATATCACTAATGTGGGCCTATGTAGTCAAATAGTCACTTAAAAGTACGTTGAACCACCTAATGTTGAAGAGTGGATTGAAATACCTATTAAAACCAACCATAATGCTTTAATCTTATGGAAAGCATTTGTTCAATCCTTTTTTATTATTGGAAATTAGATTATTTGGAAGGTGGGGTTTGACACCAAAATTAGGGTTGAGATTATCCCTTGGGTCACATGTGGTGTAGATTTTAAATTGCCTATAGATTTGATTGATACATTATCAGACATGGGCATCGCCCTTCTGGGTCAGTTCACGAATCATAATCTCACCAACCCTTGGTGACAGGGTTTTAAAAGTGTGCTTATGTTGGGGCTAGCTAGGGAGGTTATCCTTTGGTAGGATTAATATGTTTCTAGATTAAATTAGATCCATATTCATATTTGTGTTGAGGTTGATGTCCTAGTTTAGTTCATGACACATCCTTAAGGGATTATAGTGTGAGGTTTGGGTATCAATCTTTATTCCTCAATGAGGCACATGGAGAGATACTATGGTGATATCATAAAACCTAGAATATTAAATCTCCCCACAAAATAAAACTCTCTATGTGGTTGGCACTGAGCAACACATCCCTAACTGAGGAGGTCCTTCAAAAAATAAGTTTGAAGAGTCTAGGGTTATGTAATCTTTCTTTCCAAGATCTGGAAATTATGAATCATC